>PVKZ01005235.1:0-57732 GCA_004027375.1 Macroglossus sobrinus
GGACACCAATATGTGCATTATAGGAGTACTGGAAGAAGAGAGAGAACAAGAAATTTAAAACCTAGTTAAAGAAAGAATAATAAAAAATTCTCTAACCTGGTGGATGAAATAGACATACAAGTCCAGGAAGTGCAAGATGAACCAAAAGAGGTCCTCTCCAAGAGATATCATAATTAAAATGCCAAAGGTTAAATACAAAGAGAGAATTTTAAGCAATTAGTTATCTACAAGGGAGCTCCCATAAGATTGTCAGCTGATTACTCAACAGAACTTTGTAGGCCAGAAGGGCTTGGCACAAATATTCAAAGTGATGAAAACCCAGATACAACCAAGATATCATTTAGAATTGAAGGACAGATAAAGAGCTTCTCAGACCACCACCAATCAAGTATTTCAGGAAATGTTAGAAGATCTTCTTTAAAAAAGAAGTAAGGGGTATAAAAATGTAAATAAAGAATTGTAATAACTACATATCTATCAATAAGTACCTCAAAAGAAAAAGTATTAAATGTTCCAACCACAAGATAATATGGCTGAATGTTTAAGAAAACAAGATCTTTATATATGTTGCCTATAAGGGACTCACTTCAGATCAAAAGACACACACAAACTGAAAGTAAAGGAATGGAAAATATATTTTATGATGGACCTTGACGGTATTTTGCTGAGTGGAGTAAGTCAGATAGAGAAAGGTAAATGCCATATGATTTTATGTATATGTGTAATCTAAAGAACAAAATAAACAAATAAAACAGAAACAAACACAAAGCTACAGAGAACATTTTGAGGGTCACCAGATGGGAGAGTTTGGGGAGAGTCAGTGAAAAGGTAGGAAGGGATTAAGAAGTTCAAATTGGTAGTTACAAAATAGTCATGGATATTTAAGGTATAGCATAAGTAAAATAGCCAATAATATTGAAATAATTATGTACAGTGTCAGATGGGTACTGGATTTATTGGGGTGGTCACTTCATGAATTTTATAGATGTCTAATCACTATGTCATACACCTAAAACTAATATAATATTGCATGCTGACTATAATTTAAATTTTAAAATATTTAAAATGAAGAAAGAAACCACCTTTGCAAGGTGATGATTTGGGGAGGAAGAGAAATAACAAGAGCAAAGAAAACAGAAGAAGCTGTTAAGAAGCTATTGTAAGACATCAGACATCATAGTAATATCAGAATTTTTGAGCAACTTAAAATTCTAAATCAATTGGTTTAAAAGTAAAAATAATACTTGTGTTCATATAATTAAAATATACAAATGTAAGTCAGTCTGTAGGTTGAATTTGATTTGACCTTTGGCTCTCATTTAATTATTTGGTTTCTCTTGTCAGCTGTATTCCTGAGCAAGCTTTACTTATAAAACTAAATTCTATAGCCATTTTGAGCTTTAAAGATAACATATCATTCAGACAAAGAAAGAGCCCCTTCTTTTTCAACCACCAGATATGAACTTTAGGCTTAGTTGGATTGGACTAAATTAGGTCACTTACACACAACTGATTATTCTAACAAAGCCTGGGGTTGTAGTTAAATTCTGTTCCTTATCCTAAGATAAGGTTTTCTTCTGGGGTCAAATTTGAGCCCTAGAGGGTATTTGGTAATATCTGAAGATATATTTGGTTGTTAAATCTGAAAAGGTACTACTGGTCCCAAATGAGTAGAGGCCAAAAATGCTGCTGAAAATTCTACAGTGTACAACACAACCTTCCATGACAATGAATTATTTGGCCCAAAAGGTCAATAGTTCAAAGGTTGAGAAATCTTTAGATAATGGGTTCTCAGACTTAAAAGAATATATTAGAATAACCTGAAAGCTTATTAAAACACTGATTTCTGGTCCCCATTCTTGGATTTTCTAAATCAATAGGTCTAGAGAGGGGCCTAAGAAAAAATAAACTTTATTTTTCAAACAAACCTCCCATACTATCACCGCTGGTGCTTCATAGTCCACAGTCTAAGAAACAGACTAATCAAGGCCCTAGACTACAGCTGAGTGTGTAGTCAAGCAAAGAACAAAATGACAGCTCTATAAGATGAGGTGGAGTTTAGTGCATCCTAGAGAACTAACCCACTATGCTAACACTCTCCATTATTTTCAGCAATTTCCTAGCCTTCTCAAATCCTAAAGTCCATATTGTCCTAAAATTTCCAGGTAGAGGAACTGCTTCCATTACCCATAGCTTCTCCAAAAGGTCTGCTTGCTCAGACCTCCATTCTAAAGTCCTATAAAAAATGTACTCAAATTCTTTCCATCTCCCTCCTACCGCTATTTTAATCAAATGAGATTAATTTTTTTAAATGATGTTTCTAAAAAAACAAATAAATGAAAGTAAATGTTAAACAAAGATATATCTGAACTGATACACTACAGATCTCAATGTCCCTGAGGGAATGAAATGCCCTCTTGATTTTTTGCTTGAATATTTAACAACCATTCTTCACCATTATGCCTCACCCATCCTGCCTCTCTCACTCATTCTCACAGAAAAATGAGGAGTAGGATCCCATCCTGATGACTCTTTGTAGCATAACTATAGTTCTAGTATGGGCACAAGTGGTATTCTTCAGAGTGATTCAGGACATAAACAAAGAGAGCAAGCTATTTTTTTTTGCTAAATGAGAAATATTTTAATAAAAGGGAAATCTAGAATATTAATTATAGAGAGAAAAAAAGAGGAAGACAATGATTTTGAGAAAAGACCGTTAACATAGTAGTTATATCAATTCGGATCATTATACTGAACAGATACATATTCAAGTTAAAGATCTTGCCAAAGATCCACCTAGAGCAAGTCTTATCTCAAAGGACTTGCAAGTAGAAGAGAAATAAAAGCATTAATAACTGCAATATTGAGGGTACAGAGTAAAGGGGATTTCTTGTGATACCAGACAAAAGAGAGTTACTTCCACTCTAGCACTAGGTAAAGCTTCCCAGAGAAAGAAGCATAACAGATGGGCCATGAGGGTTGTTATCCAGGCAGAGAAAGAGAGTTATATATTTTAAAAATGGTCGGCATATAGAGCAACCTTACTTTGACAAATAATATTTTGGCAGAAGCAGAAAATGATGTTTTAAAATAGGAAGCCAAAATGCTGTCACCATTGAGTTGTACACAGATGATCCTTGACCTATGATAGGGTTGCAGAACAATATATCCATTGTAAATTTAAAATATTGTATAACAAAAATGCATTTAATTCAGCAAGCCTGCTGAATATTATAACTTAGCTTAGCATACCTTAAATATGCTCAGAACACATTAGCTTACAGTTAAGTGAAATCATCTAACACAATGAACACATCATAGAGTATCAGTCGTTAACCCCTAGGATCAAGTGGGAGCTGTGGTTCACTGCCGCTGCCCAACATCGTGAGAGAGTGTCATACCACATATCACTAGCCCAGAAAAAGATCAAAATTCAAAATATGTTTTCTACTGAATTGTGTATCACTTTGATGCCATTATAAAGATGTAAAATTGTACTTTATTCTGAGATACATTCTTTCTCACATCTCACATCCATAAAATCTGGGTGGATTCTACTATTGATAAGATCTAATAATAAATGCACAGTTCTTAATTACTTTTATTCTGATGTATAAATTATGATTTATCTCATAACCTATGAGAACTCTGAGTTGATCAAATATGATGATTATTTGATTAAATATGATGTGATTGACTCCTAGGTTGAAAACTTGAGATTCTGGTTTTCTGGATATTTATTACAAATGGTAAATGAGAAATTATGAAAGCTCATGAGATATTTTGATATGACCTGTTAAGAACACAAGCAAATTTAGCTCTTTGTAAGAGATAATTTGAACACCCATTTTAAAGCAATCTTATTTACAACAGGCAAAAGGTGGAATCAATTCATGTTCATTGACAGGTGAATGAATAAGTAAAATATGTCATATAAAAACAATGGCATATTATTCAGCCTTCTTTAAAAAGGAAAGAAATTTTGTCACATGTTACAACATGAATGAATCATGGGTACATTATGCTAAATCAAATAATACAGTCACAAAAAGACAAATATTGATCATTCTACTTATATGAGGTACCCAGAACAGTCAAATTTATATAAGCAGAAAGTAGAATGGTGGTTGTCAGGGTCTGAGTGAGCAAGAAATGAGATGTTGTTTAATGGGTATAGAGTTTTGGATTTTTCAGATGCAAAGATGCTAGAGATTAGATGTACAAAAAAAATGTGAGTGTACTTAATACTACTAAATTATACATTTTTAAATAGTTAAGATAATAAATTTTATGCCATGTATATTTTACCACAATTAAAGAATAGATTTATATTAAAAAGATAGAAATAGGGAAGAAAGAGGAAAGAGTTTTTCAGAAAGAGGCTAAAGTGATATAAGTAGATAAAATGATGTAAAACTGTGAGAAGTAGACAGAAAAGTAAATTATTTAAAAATTCACCAGCGTCTCAAAAACCATAACACAAGACATATGAAAAGGATTAATGAGAGTACTATTATTGCTGAACATATCACATCGATGGAGGTGGGGCGTCTTGGCAATTGGGGGAAAACATAAGAATGTCACTTCAAAATTTATTCTCTGATTCTCCTGAACTTTCTTTGCCTGAGTGTCAACATTGTTATTCACCTGCTGCTAATGTATGGGCATCTCTAATTCTCTCTTATATTTCCTGATACTCTATGTTCATATCCATCCTCTGTCTCTCCCTTGTGCCCCACCTCACCCAATCTATAGGTCTTTAATTCTTACCTCTTCTATATTTTAGGTGTCTTCTCTCTTTCTCTCTCTCTCTCTCTCTCTCTCTCTCTCTCTCTCTCTCTCTCTCTCTCTCTCTCTCTGTTTTTCTGTTTATCTCATCTCCCTCTCTCTCTCTCCCTTAAGTTTCACCATTTTTCTAGTCCCTTCCTCTATGCCTGAGGATCATCCTCTCCCATTTACAGCTGGGCCCCCATTCTTTTCCACTCCAGTAAAGGATAATGTCTCGGCCTCCTAGACTGCTGTTCTTCACTTGGCAATTCAGACCAGCTGCCTCCCCAGCTACAACATCTAGGTTTACTCAAAGATACTATGTTTCATCAGCTTTGTGAAGGATGTTACCTTGCTGAGTACCTGGCTGCTCATGCTCACTTCTTATCCACATTACCCATGCAGGTTTTGGGTAAAATTCTGAGACATGACACACCAGCAACAGAAGGCCAGGCCCAGGACTGGGTTCACTTGGAAGCCAGGCTTTGATCTTTACTGTAACAGAAATGAGAAGGGACAGTGTCAGATTATGGCTTTAATCTAGAGCACAAAGACTCAATAAATCATAAATTTGGACAGTGACCCCTTCCACTCCTTTGGAAATCAACTCATTTACTGATTAAACCCCTCTCTTCTTATTTACCTTCTACTCTTGAATTTAAAGAAGGTGATAGGAAGTGAAATTTAAAACTCTTGAAGAGACAACAAGACTAACCTTGCCTCTGCAGTTCTGCCTTCCCTACATTGAGAACACTTAAGAGATATCAAGGGCAGGTTTCTAAGAGGAGCTTCTCTATGGTATCACAGATACCTTGATACTGAGTGTGCTGTGCCCTGCTGCCACTCTCTGCACACGTGAATCATTCTTCAAGCTCAGGAAATCCAGTCCTTCTAAAGCTCCCCTCAAGAAGCTTACTGAGACCTCCCCAGAATGCAGCTCACAGCCTGCTATGCCTTGAATCTCAAGGAAACCAGAGAAAATGTTATTAAATGCACAAAAGAAAGAGAAGGACCTAGGATATCAGATTATTGTGGGGAGAAAAGTCTGAGATGTAAAATGAGCCATCAACCAACTCACTACCATCGTATGCCGCATAATGACATTTCAATCAGTAATAAACCACATATATAATGGAGCTAAAAAAATTCCTGTTGCCTAGTGACACTGTAGCCATCATAACATCATAGTACAACACATTACTTGCATATTTGTGGCAATGCTGGTGTAAACAAATCTACTGTGCTACTAATTGTATAAAAGTATAGAACATACAATATGTGCAGTACATAATACATGCTAATGATAATAAATGACTATGTTACTGGTTTATCTATTTACTATATTTTTTATTATTTTAGAGTATACTCTTTATACTTATAAAAAAAAATTTGCTGTAAAACAGTGTGCCGTGTTACACTGGCAGTAACCTCGTACATCTCATGTGTCTCTTGATTGCGTTATTTTCTCTTGTGCTTGATTTAATCTCATATTATTTTATAGAGTAACATGCTGTACAGGTTTGTAGCCTAGGAGCAATAGGCAATGCTATAGAGCCTAAGTGTATAGTAGGCTATACAACCTGGGTTTGTGTAAGTGCACACTATGATGTTTGCACAATGATGAAATCACCTAACAACATGTTCCTCAGAAAATATTCCTGTCACTTAGTGGTGCATGACTGTATTTCAGAGACTTTTCAGAAAAAAAGAGCATGGGGAGAAGTTTTCATGTCACAAATGGTAGAAAAGGGCTGTCATAATGAGGTACAATGGGTAAGAAGGGAAAAGAGGTGCAATGTGTGAGAAAAAGGGTGATGAAGTCAGAAGTACAACATTTCAGAGTGAACAGGAGAATTACACTGAGAAGAGGGATCAAGCAGGAGATGCTTGAAGAGATGGATTGGAGGAGGAGGAAGTCACACTTTAGTTCACTCAAGCACAGTGTAAGAAAAGAAGGCTTCTTGTTTGAGGTTCTAGAGATAAGAAATTATACACAACAAACTAGGGTTATTTTTATCTATCAGACAGGACTGCAGGAAGCAGGAAAAATCTGGAATGAAGTCTGAGTGGGAGACTACTTTAGAGAGGTATGTGCATGCAATTGGGTAAAGGGAGAAGGAGGGGTGAAAGATCATGAGGAATAGCAGCCTAAATCAAGAGAAAGAATAAATTCAATGAGAAGTTCTCCAGATCCAAGGACTGCACTCACACTTCCTCTGGAATTTACTGACATGGTCCTGTATTACCCAAATGAATCCAATTAAATAGACTCAAAATAGCTCCTCCAGTTCAGTCATCTCCTTGTCATTGAAATTACCCTTAGACCAGGGCTTCAGGAAAATAGCAGTGCCCGAGTCACTATCCCATCCATAAATCTGCAAATCATGCAGCCAGCTTGAGCCTTGATTTTGTGCCCAGGTGCTGTTGGCAAAGGATAGTACCTGGATGATTTGGAAAGAGGTTGGCCCCTGGAAAGCTTGTGGGTAGTAGAAGGATTAAAAAAGTGTGGAGAAAAAGAGAAGCAGGAGGAAATTTTTTAAAAAAAAAATGAAAACAGAAAAGATTCAGAACAAAAGAATCCAAAGTCTGAAGAACAAAATAAATCTTGAGACATTTGCCTGTGCAGGGCCTCAGGCTCCATCCCCAATCTGTAGAATGAGAGGAGAGCTGGATACAGGAAGACCCAGACCCACAGGGGTAAGTGCAGCATGCTTTTATACAGATCCCCTACACCCATGCTGGGGGTTGCCAGAGTACTCTTACCATCCTCATTGTCACCACCTGAGATGAGAACTGCTAGCAATAGAAGTGACAGAGGCAGCATTTCACTGGGAGACAGAACTTCTGACTCCCAAGAGCTCACAAATAATCTCTGACTTCAGCAAACCTTTTTCTCAATATCTTATAGTGACATCCTCTCTTTTACAACTGACAAATCTGCTCTTCATCTACGTTACACATCAGAGAAAAGCTGTACCTCTCCCACACCTGGGCCGTCCACTCTGCTTCTCATTTGCACTCTAGCCTTTGATTTCTAAACTCTTTTTTTTTTTTATCTCCATGGCTTCCAGTTGTTCTTCCTGATCTCAGCTTTCTTCATACTTATGAACTTGAAAAAGCCCTCATCTGATCCTGAAAGGTTATTTCACCTCCCCAATCCTTTTATTGCAACAACTGTTAAATATTAAACAATTATTCTGCTTCTAGCCTGCTTTAATCTAGAAAGATTCTTTTGGATGACCCACCCAACTTGGCCTTCCTCCCCATGGTCCTCTCTTCTCTCTGGCATTCTATCATTACCTCTTCTCCACATTCCCAGTGGCTCTTCTTCCCTCATCCCCATGCGTGGTCTCCCTAATCCCACATTCTTGATCACGTGTGTGTATGTATGTGTGTATGTGTTGACAATCATTTACAAAAAACAGAGCATTTAAAATATCATCTAGACAGCATACTGCATTTTCTGCCATTAAACTCAATTTACATTTCCTAACATGCCAGAGTTACCACAAGGTGGTGGATTTCTCAATTCAGATGGGAAAGATAAGAGGTAGAGAAAAGGGAAGATTGTGGTTAGTCATTTCACTCACCACATTTTGCTTATCATAAAGCAATAACACATTTGTATACGTAATAAGATATATATTTTGATAAATTTTTATAAGTATAACCAATGTATAAAATAAGGTATAGAATTTTTTATCACCCTTTATAGTAGTCACCCCCATCCCCAACACACACACGCGTGCGTGCACACACACACACACACACACACACACACACACACATAAACATAAACATAAACATACACATAGAGGCAACCACTGATTTCTCTCATCATAGTTTAGTTTTGCTTGTAAAATACAAAACAAAACATCAACAACAAAATTCTCCTGGACTATAGTGGTACAAACCCAAATACCAGGATCAAATGTGATAAATATTGCAGTTTACAATTCAGATAAAATCGCTTCATGTCATAGCAAGTTTTGAGAAGGAAAATTACATTTGCTACTAGTATATGATATTCTTTTCAGTAAGTTTTGACCATTGAAGGTTTGAGTGACAAATCTTCATGAGTCAAGCAAAATTTTGAAAGTTATGTTATGTGTAGCTTCAGCATATGTCAAAATTAACTTTTTGTAAAAGGTTTATAAGCAGTAGAACCTCTTCCTCCTTATGTAATATTTCACAGCCTCAATCTACATTTTGGCCTTTTCTATCACCAAATAAACCATTATGAAGTGAGAAATGATCTTATTTTTTCACCAAAATTTTAGAGCTACTAATCTTATAATGTCATCTATTTCCTTTTAGTATGCCTTTGGCAGGTGTAACAATATATTTAGCATCCACTGAGAAAAATATTTGGACTCTAATCATTGTTGGCTTTAAGTATAATTCTTGGATTTTCTCTAATCAGGAAAAAAAAAGACAAATTTTCACAGGTCTACAAATCATATGTTAGAAATGTGGTAGTAAATCATTCCAAGTATAAAGAATTTTCACTAATTCTATTTACATATATAAGAAATGGCAAAATAAGTAATGTAACATTATCTGTTCTCAAAAATAAATTATTCACATTATTAAGAGTAGCCTTCATCTAAGATTATCACTGCTTCATTGTAAAGTCCAGAATTACTATCTATCTTCATTCCAAAACATATAAATCTAAATAATATTCTCATAATTCAGGACATGATATAATCTACTCACTTTTAGTGTAACAGTCACAGACAGCAGCAGAGACTTAATATTATCTGCTTTTAATGTTAACAATTTTTTTGTAAATCTTGAGTTTTGAATAGAACTCCCAAGATTTAGTTTATTTGTTCTACTTAGATTCACTAACATGAATACATTTTAAGAACTTAGTTGTGTGCAAACATAATAGGTAGGTTAATTCTCCTACACACCAAATATACCACTGACAGTGATGTGGCAGTGATAGAGAGGTAAAGCAATTAACTTTTAAAATGATGTCAAACAGATCAATGTGAGTGCCCATGGTATCTTGGTGTACATTCAAAAAGAGACATGCTCTGAGAATCAAAAAGCACTAGAGAGTCTGAGAACTGCAGCCCCCATTTCAGGAAGTCAGACAATTTAAAATGCACTGGTAATCATTGTACCTTTGTCAATACCATTATCTAATGCTTGGCTGCAAACCTACGTGTATTAAACGCACTCACTAGGACATGAAGATGATGACCTAAAAAAGGAGCATTTAAAACTTAATTTTTGCACCAGCCATTCCACACTGATACCATAAAGACTACTCTTTCAAATGTCTTATGTCCCCCAAACACAAGCTTGACTACAAACAAATGTTTCAAAAATCCAGATTATTCCAATCAAAAGGCTCAGAAGATAAGGTCCTGCCTTTTCTGGTAAAAGTAGAGTGAGAGAGTGGAAATAAAAAGGTAAAAATTTACCTCTAATTCCCCCAAGTTCTCAACAATAAGCAATACAACAAATACCTTAACATTCTACCCCAAAGGTAAAGAAGACACATGCCTCAAATCCAAAAGTGAGATTTCTGCAGCCCTGAGGTCATCAGAGGACCTTCCACTGAAGTATAAAGTAGATAGCTGCTCAGTTGAGCTGGTATCTAATGGCTGTCTGAGGACTGCTACTGTATGCAATCCCATGCAGCCTGAGCAATAGTCACGGTACCTAAAGATGCTAAACTAAGCAGAGGAAACTGAAGCAAGTGAGTTACCTATGGTATTACATTTTTTTAATTTTGTGATTTTAACTAAGTAATAAAATTTAACAATAGATTCACAATGACATGTATATTTTGACCTACTTATATATTTTATGCACTTATTCATTTTATCAACAGTATTTATTGAGTGCTTACTGTTACTACCTGTAGCGACTCTGAACTACCTCTTCATCCTCCAAATTCTCATCACTTATTCCCACTTTATCCCAAACTTGGAAATGAGTGCACAGACTATTTTTTTTTTTAGCTCAGGAACCTTAATTAGTTTAATTTTGTCCAGAATCCATTGATACTTCAGAATTGGAAAGAACCTCGAAGTTGAACTGTAAGAGACACATTTCCAGTGAAAAATTACCTGCCTCTTCAGTTATTTAGAGAGATTTACCTTTAAGACAGTCTGATAGGCAAAACCACTGCATTTTTGCCTTATTGATTCTTTAATCCAAACTGTTTGGGAGTTTGGGTTTGTTTGTTTGTTTGTTTGTTTGTTTGTCTGTTTTTACATTGAAATACTCCTGTGGGTTTGTTTGTTTATTTGGAGCCATTCTTGATGAATGCCCTGCAGACAGGATTGGAGTTGCCTGCAAGCTAGAAGTTTGCAGAGCAGGTGGGCTCGTTAATGGATAGCTTGTTACTGAAGGAGGAAGTTTGGCTTAATGTATAGCTCATTAGTGAAGGAGAAAGTTTGGCTTAATGGAAAGAGTTGAATGTTCCTTACCTTAGGGAATAAGAGACATTCCTTGCCCCAGGGAATAAGAGATGAAAACAGGAACAAGGATGTTTGGAGAGAACTTATGTAAAGGTGAGCAATCATTTGCATATGTGTGGGTGTTGCTTCTCATGCACATCCAAGGGTATATATATGCTGTGCTAAATAAACTCCGGGCTCTGTATTCACTGTTTGCCCTCCCGACTCTATCTTCTGTCTCTCTCTCTCTTTTCTCAATCCTCACTCCCCGTCTCGGGAACTGTTCGATTTTAGCCGGCGGCTCCGGCATTTGTTTGTTTATTGCTATTGTCTAATTTAAGAGTGCATATAGTATGGTCCACATGGGTCTAATGTACGAATAGCAGATAAATGTCCAAGTATATCTAGATTCAAAATATTAGTGTCAAATTCTACTTTACTGTTTTGTTTTTTTTTTGCATCTATTGTTGATAAGGAAACTTCTATCACACTATTTGGTATTACTTTGTAAGCAACTTTTTCTCTTCAAAGATTTTTCACCTTTTCCTCCATTTCCTCCATCTTATCCTTAGACTCTGGAATTTCACATTATAGTGTGAATATCTCACAATTAGTTACTTATTTTTTATTGAGGTGAAATATAACATAGAATTAGTCATTTTAAAGTTTACAATTTAGTGGCATTTAGTACCTTACAATGTTGTGTGTGCAACTATCAGATCTAACACCTTCCAAAACATTTTTAGGATCCTAAAAGTATATTCCACACCCATTAAGCAGTCACTCCTCCCATTTCTCCTCCACCCCAGGTCTCTCTTAACTGATACTCTTTCTGTCTCTATGAATTGACTTATTCTGGATTTTTCATATAAATGGGATCATAAGATATGTGTCCTTTGTGTCTGATTTCTTTCACATAATTTTTTTGAGGTTCATTCAAATTGTCTCATGTATCACTCATTTTTTTTAATGATTGAATAATATTTTATTGTATGTATATAACACATTTTGTTTATTCATTTATTTATTGGAGGACATTTGGGTTGTCTTCCTATTCTTATTTACTATTGTGAATATAAACAAACTATGAATATTTGTTTCAACATCTGTTTTCAATAGTTATGGGAATATACCTATAAGTGGAATTGCTAGGTCAAATGGTTAACTCAATGTTTAAGTATTTGAGGAACTACCAAACTGTTTTCTGTAGAAGCATTACCATTTGATATTCCCACCAGCAATATGTGAGTGTAATTTTATTATAGACTAGATAGATAATGATGATGATGATGATGATGATGATGATAGAAAGATAAATAGATAGATGATAGACATATAGATAAATGATAAATACTATATCAGAAGTAAAAACTAATAAAAATTTTAAATATGTATTTGTTAACTAATAAAATAAAACAAACTGAATGTATTAAAAATAATATTCTTACTAATCTCCCAAAAAATATAGTGAGGATAGTGACTTTGTAACTATTTAAACATGCTTAAACAGTTTTGAAATTCTCTTTAACATCTGACTTACTAGAAGATAGCTGTATTTTATATCTGTTTTTGAATACAACCTGATGCAATAGTACATGTGATATTATATAGTCTCTGGAAAACAATGAACACTAAAATAACATCTTAGTATTATTATAAGAATAGTTTTGAACTCATGGACCTTCTCAAAGGATTTCAGGAACCCCTGGTCTTCCTGAATACACCTTGAAAACAAATAACTGAAATCAGGTATTTCTTTAGGGAATATATAAAGATATTAGACTTTCTTTATTATTTATCTTTATTAGTTAGAATATTTCTTAAGAGATATTTTCTCCTAAATAACTATCTTATTACTCTGAGATAACAAAAGACAGAATAAATACTTGATTTTTTCTGTTTATTTACCACTTTTCAAGAGCATGAATTGCTTATATAGCTTCTTAGGTGACTAATGAATTACTTTTTGCATTGTTGCATACTTGTGAACTTTGACATACTTAAAATGTTTGACTTTATATCTAAACCTTTTTTTTGTATTGAGGCTCTAGTTGTACCACCTATGACATGGAATACTTTCAAGTCAGCTGCTTCTGAATTCTTTTAAGATGACTTTATTTTTGAGCTCTACATTACTTTCTGGTGTGACAAGATGGTTCCAGACTCTTCATTCCTTTTCTTCAAGACTATCTTGGTTTCTTTTAGTGGAAAATATTATGTGGAAACTATAATCTGAACCCTAGGTTAGTCTTGGTGTCTGGACTTTTTAAATGGCCAGAACATTTTTTTTAAGATAAATATCACAATGAACCATATTTATGCTTCTGATTCAAGTTTAGAACTACAGAGTTTTACTCATCTATCTCACATCAATTTCTCCCATGCAATAATTTTTGTTTCAATTATGTCAACACTTAATCCTACTATACACTATATCCTACTAAACTATATATGTATGATAGTCTTAGAGTAACACTACCATCAACAATATAATTACTGAAAACAATTAAAAATTTATTTTCTGATACTAGAATATATCTCCTGGAGATAAGCAAACTGTTCTGCTTCAAAGTCAATTGAAATAGTCCCTGATTAATGTATGTCACTAATTTGACAAGTAGTTATTTTCATTGTCGCATTTGCTTTCAATTTTTAGGAATTGAAACTTGTTTGTTTGATTTATAATGTTACAAAAAGTCTGCATGGAACAGACAATCCAGAATGGCAGAGTAAGAAGATCAGAAAATCTTTTCCCCAAACATCAAAGATAATATTGGATAAAATTTTCAAAATAAAGCATTTCAGAATTATGGAAAATGACCAAAGACACACAGAAATTTGAGAACTGCTTATTCAAGAACTACCTGAATCTCAACAAAAACAATGATAGCAAGTTAATCTTGGTCTGCTTTTATCCCTCTTCTGACTTGGTGGCAGTCTTGCTGTTACAGAAGGGTATACCCAATCTGGAAACACAGAGAGGTCTGATACCCTGGGAAATTGGAGAAAACAATAGCGATTGGTGACAAAAATTAATGGTATAGCTGTCTAATACTGTACATACTAATTGAAGTGAAGAAGGGACCAGCCAAAACTTAACAAAGATATTGGGAAATGAGACAGCCATAGTGCACTTTGATAAGCTTCCACTTGTTTCCAGAAGTTTGGAAGATGCACACAGACTAAAGAGGTAGCAAAGAGGGTAACAATATTTACTTACACCTAGCCAAACATGAGACTTGTGCATAGCAAAAGCAGACACCAGGGCAGATTTGTAAACTGCTTGAATGATAAATGTGTGCTCTAATCCACACATATTCCTTCAGCAAAAGATGGAAACCTTACCATTCTAAGGTGTAAAGGCACAGTCTTTGACTAATCATTGGCTACCACTATGCTATGTTGACTTAGAAGTGACCCCAGGAAGCCAAAAAAGAGACAGAATGAAGAAACAAAGAAAGGAGTGTGGTGGAGAGGTGGGGAGAGGGAGGGAAGGAGGAAGTGGAAGACAATAGAAGATAAAAAGAGAGGGAGAAAGAAAGAAAGAGAGAAGGGGGAGGAAAGAAAGGAGGAGGAAAGAAAAAAGTCCTACCTAGTTTTTTTAAAAAGAAGCAAAACCATTAGTGGTTATAAACTGCAAAGCAGCCAGAATCTACAGAACTTGTCCAGGCAAGTAACAAAACAAAAGAACAAAGAAACAAAAAACACAAAAACAAAACAATAATAAAGACTTTACCTGAAGAGCTTCAAACTAGAAACAAACCAAATGGCCATCAAAGAGTGAATGGATTTTAAGAAATTATAGGATATTTATACATGGAGTTCTTTTGAGCAATAAAAAAGAATAGACAACAAAAATACACATAAGCGACATGAGTGACATAACTATATGCTGGTGGGGAGAAATGCCAGATACAAAAAATACATAGAGTTTATTCCATTTTAATAAAATTATAGAAAAGATAAATCTAAGCTTAACTAGCATAAAGCATATCAGTAGTTGTTAGGATGCCCACCCAGCTGGTTTAATTATAAATGAGTATGAGTGATATTGGGGTAATTAAAATGTTCTACATCTTAAGTGTAATCATATTTACATGGATACATACACTTGTCAAAATGAATGGGACTATACACTTAAAATAGATGAACTGCATTATATGTGAATTATACATCTATAAAGTTGATTTAAAAATTTTAAACAAACAAAAAAGGACATGGACAGACTGAAGAAGTAAACATTGCAACTCAGATAGGTAGTACAATCTTGGTTTGTTTTCTCTCCTATCAGTTTACAAGTTGTATGTGCCTGTCTCATACTCAGTACTTAACAAATATTACTTGAATTAGTAAGCAGAATTTAAAAGGAACCAAAGTCTAGGGAAGGACATCATAGACAGCCCCACCCTTTGAGAGATTTTCTTCTGTTTACATCCCTTGCCTTCATCCCACACTAATTCTGAGGACCAGCTCTCTTTCTTCTTTTTCTTCATCACTCCCCTTCATGATGGCTTGTTCACTCTATTTCCCTTTGTGTTTGGAACAAGTAGAAAAGAGTTATCTCACTGTGTTTAAAAAATAAATGTGGCAAGAGGCAATTTGTCTTTAACAGTTTAGGGAAAATGTAAGGGAGCAAAAAGAGTGGGAAATTTTTAGACCAAGTGAAACACATTTAATCACGAAAGGAAACTTTAATATTTCAAATACTACAACGTCAGAAATGAATGTGGTAAAAAAGAATATCAATACAACAGTTAATCCAACATGGATATGTTTTTATTTGTTCATTTTGGTTCAATTGTCACCAAACCTATATTACATAAAGGCACCTTTGCCATTAACATTTCCAAAAAGAATTAAATATTGTTAGGGGAAGAAAGACCTAAGTAACTGTAATGCAGGGTAACAAGTGATATGTGCATGTAGCAGAGTATGGTTGAACTGCTATCTGGATTCACTTGAGAGAGAGATTGCTTCCCACTTACGAATTTAAAAAGAGGCATGAAGAATAGATGTTGAAGTGTGAGAACAACAGAACAAATAAAAATTACAAGGAAGGCGCTCCACACAGAGTTATAACATTAAATTAGCTTGCATTAACAAATGATTATAAAGCAGAAACAGGGGAAAATGCAATTTAAGTGGGGAAGAGAAAGGAGGACATCACTCTATTGTCCTAGGCTACTTGTTCTTAAGGTCTCATTATAATGGGAAAGATATAATAAAAAAAAATCTCATGGAATGTCTTCATGTGAGCTGAGAAAAAAGAGAAATGGAAAAAAATTCTAGATAAATTGAAGGTGGTAATTGGGGATAAAAGGGAGTGGTCAAGAGATAAAAGCTAAGACAGGTAAAAATGAGAATAAGAAATTGGGAAACAATGAAGAAGTAAAAAGAACTCGTTAGGGTTTCTTAAAACCAAAATACAAAGACTATCAAAAGAATTAGGAGTGCTATCACTGCCAACAGGATCAAGTCCATGGAAAGCTGATGTGCTGTGAATACTGGAGAGACACATGGATGTCATCTTAAACCAAGTGTCAATTCTACTTTTTTTATTTTCCTACCTTATATGCGAATTGGGTATAAGTCCCATTAGTCATTCTATTTAGTTACTTTATTCCCATCCACGTTCAAGGATAGCTTCTTCATCTCCCCCTAAATCTCTTACATCTGTATGCCCTTCGTGTTTCATTTCTACTATTCTGGAGTAACCTATATTCATTTCTTCTTGATATCACTCTACCTAGTTATGGCATCATG
The DNA here is from genome assembly GCA_004027375.1 of Macroglossus sobrinus. NCBI lineage: Eukaryota > Metazoa > Chordata > Mammalia > Chiroptera > Pteropodidae > Macroglossus > Macroglossus sobrinus. The sequence continues at coordinate 16,953 of PVKZ01005235.1, forward strand.
AAACTTTCCTCTGCACTATCTTCTAAGTTCAAGAACTACCTTCCCACACTTACAGATTCAATCTTTCCTACCCCAGTAGAGAATGATATCCTGGTCTCCTAGACTACTGTGCCTCACTTGGCCTGACAAGCCAGCTGCCTCTTCAGCCTCCACAATCAGGATCACCTGAAGTACTATGTGCCATTAATATTGGATGAGGCATCACCTCGCTGAGTGCCTGACTGCTCCTGTTTACCCCACATCCATATCACCCAAATAGGCTTTGGGTAGTTCCCATGACATGTTTTGGAAACTCAGGAAATCTGATCCTTGATAAGCCACCTGAAAGGAGCCTTTTGCAGGGTCTCTGGAATGCAGTTCATGGCCCATTGTCACCTGTAATTCAAAGGGATCTTGGAAAAGAGAGAAAGAGCTAAAACTGATTAATAAAAAAAAAAAAATAAGAGAAACTATATAAGAACGTAGGTCTTATAAATAAATGGAGAAGAAAATTTTATATGGGTGTGAGTTGAGCGAAAAATGTATTTGATTAGAAAAAAAAAGGAAGGAAAAATTCGTGAGATGGGGAAGGGGGCATAAGAGATAAGTTTGGGAAAATGATGGGGAAGTGCATGATATAAGTTTGTGGGTGCAGGTAGAGGAGCCCATGTGAGGGAAACTGAATGGAAAAAGAGATTGAATTTTAAGAGAGTCAAGCACAGAGTGGTAAAACTGTGTGCCTCTGAGTTTTAGGCCTTAGACGAGGAACCATGAAGAAATATATCTTAAAATCACAGGAAAAGAGCAGCCAGAAAAAGAAAGAGTCTATGAGATCCTGAAGAGTCAACATTTGAAGTAACCCCCAAGAAATTTATACATGATGGTTTTTATGGTGGGAATAATGGGAAATGACCCAGAAAGGTAATGTTTCTCACAAATAAAACCACTTGAAGATCCCCAAATTGAGTGGGTTGGATTTATATTCAAATTGTAATTGACTGGTGTAGTCTTGAATCTCTGAATTCTGAGTTAATCCAATGATGTAGACATGAAATAACAGCTCCAGGTCAATCAGCTCCTCATTGCTGAAGTTACCCTTGAACTAGGTGAGCAGGAAAATTATAGTGCCATTTTCACTCTTCCAGCCATGAGTATGCAGCTCATTTAGCCAAACTGAGCCCTGATTTTGTGCCTGGGATTGGTTGGCCAAGGGTAAGCTCTGGATGAGATAGAATGAGATGTGTTCCTGGACCACTATGAGTAGTAGAAGATCAGATAGTTTGTGTTTTTTTTTTGAGGGGGGGAGTTGCTTTTTTTTTTTTTTAAAGAGGCAAGCAGAAAGGAGAGAAAATAAAAAATTAACCAGTTACTACAAAGGGAGAGAAACATAATGATTAGTTTAACAATGATTAGTTTAACCCATTCTCTACTACCATCCTTCAAAGAGAAAACTGGACCTGGAGACAGGACTCCTCAGATTGTAAGCACTCTGGCATCCTTAAAATTCAGATTCATCTTGGGTCAGTTCACCATCTGGGCCCCCTGAGAGATGTTCTTAGTGTCTGCATTGCCACCACCTGACAGAACAGTTAACATTGCAGGTTGCAAAAATGGCATTTCATTTGCAGATGTTTCTTTTTCCTTTCTCTTCTCAGCAAACTTATCCCTCAGCAACTCGGAATTCTGACTTCCTGCTTCCACCAACAGACAACTTTCCCAGAAACCATTGACTGCAACAAAGAAAATCTGCTGCTTCCCTCAACATGGGGCCTCCTACTTGATCTTTCACTTCCTCTCCAGCTCTAAAGTTATTCTCTCCTGTCTGATTTCAGCTGTTGTCTGTATCACTAGCCTTCACCCTGTCTGCTTCTCCTCCTCTACTGCCATAGACAAAAGTGTGTGTGATATTGAAAGGTCACTTCACCTCTCTGGAACTTACATCTCATCTCTGAAATGAAAAAAGAGAAATGACATGGCTTCCTTGGACATTGCTTGTTTTAACAGATCACAATTCTTCAAGTTTCTTCACTCAACTCTATCTCCAAAGATCCATTATGATCCCTCTTCTGGGCACTCCATTCTATTCTTCCCCCTTTTGAATACCCTCAAAATTTGCCATTCACTCCTTATTCCTCCACCTTTCTCATTTCTTGACTCTTTCTGGCTTACTTTTAAATTGGAGAATTTGCTTTTTCAGATCTCCTATGATTTCCCCATGCAATTGTATAAACTATAGCCAGCTCTTAATTATCCTTAGAAATAAAATTGCAGGCATCCCAGAGTTCATAAAACCACACACACACACACACACACACACACACACACACACACACACACACACATACACACAAAGAATGAGCTCTCCTAGTGAGTTTAACTTATATATTTATTGACCAAAAAAAATGCCTCAGCATATGGTTGGTACAAGTATCTTAGTAAATATATTAACATACAGAGACTTATAATATATTCACTTCTATCAAGGAGCTTCAAACTACAGAAGTAGACGTAAACCAAGAATTAAAATGCATTATTATGATTGTCATTTCTATGTCTAGAATCCCAGATATAAGCCTGTTCAGAAAAAGATTTCCCAGGAAGACATTATGACTGCTTAACACTTGAGGTGTCCATAAATTTGAAGTCTCGGAAATGCATCATGCTTCTCAACCAGAGAGCTAAGCTTTTGCGCAGAGTACAACTGTGTTGGATTATGGAAGTCAGAGAATTCAACTTTTCAAGAGATACAAGGGGAAACATTAAACAACCATGTTTAAATTAAATTTTGTGATCTGATAAAAATACATTGTCAAAAAGGGGTAACGTTTGTTAATATTTTAGTTTAAGTAGTCGATTTGAGAAGTAGTTGATGATTTGTCAATGGCTCTGACTGGTTAATGTGTGTAAATACATAAACACAAAATCTTTCTAATACCTTGGCATTATTATAGTATCTCTTTGAAAACTTTAAATAATTACTGGATGCAGGAAGCAGTTATTTAAAATCCTGTTTGTAACATTATTTCTCTTTCTCTTTCATATTTGTCAACATTAATAATGAGGCTAAAAGTTATACTCAATGAGCTCTTTCTATTATGGCCACATGTTTGGCAATTTCTATGAGCTACAAACACACTGAAGAACAACACACAGTTTAAGCCCCACCTAAATCACTCACAGATCTCCTCTTTGCCTGAATCTCCTTGTCAATGGCCAAATCGTAGTTTGTAGTTGAGGAAGGTAGAGCTGATGTAGTGTTACATATTTATCACATTTTCCCCTCTGTAGGCCTATAGGAAATACACAATCCCTTACCCTCTTGTAATTGAGTACTGGGAGATGGAGGATGCTCTGCTGGGGATGTAAGCCTGACCATGTAAAATATCGCATCCGATCATCTTGCCTGCAAGGCAGCTTGGAGGTCACCTGTTCCAGATGGCAGAGCTTCAAGACAGAGAAGGACTGACTGATCTACATGGAGTTTTCCTACATGAGAAATAAACTTTGCTGTGTTTAACCTCTAATATGCTCATTTATTTATAACTGCAATATTAACCTGTCTATGCTGAATAATATTATAGAACCCTTATAGAACCCCAGTAACTACTGTTTTACCTCGCTCCTGAATTCAGAAACAAATGAAATAAACATATAGAGTATAAGGTATATGGATCAAATTGTCAACTTCATAGCTTCAAGAAAAAGATTCTAGAAAAATTCCATTAAGTGTGTAATGCCAGTAATGTTTCTGGTATTGAACTCCAAATGAATTAGTCTTACTCACTGTTAAAAACTGATTATTCGTGTTCCCCAAAAATTTATATGTTGAATCCCTAATCCACATTGTGGTTGGATTTGGAGAAGGGACTTCTAAGAAAGTAATTAAGCTTAAATGAGATCCTAAGTGTGAGGCTCTACAAAAAAGAGACATCAGAGAGTGAGCTTTCTCTTCTTAGTCTCTGTTTCTTTCTGCCTCTCTGTCTCTGTCTCTCTCTGTCTCTGTCTCTCTCTGTCTCTGTCTCTCTCTGTCTCTCTCTCTCAGTCTCTCTCCCTGTCTCTCTCTCTCTACCTCTCTCTGTCTCTCTCTGTCTCTGTCTCTCTCTCTCTCTCTCTCTCTCTCTCTCTCTCTCTCTCTCTCTCCCCCCCCCCCCCCCCCCCCCCCGCCAACATGCATTGAGGAAAAATCATGTGAGGACATATCAAGAAGGTAACTATCTGCAAGCCATGAAGAAAGCCTTCATTAGAAAACAAATTATGTATGCATGTTCTCTTCTGTACTCACCACTACTGACCTATTTCACTCTATTTTCAAGGAAAAGAATATTATGTAACAGGTAGATGGGATAAAAAAGGGTCAAATGTGTGATGACAGAAAGAAATCTAACTATGACAAGTGAACACACAATGCAATATATATGCCTTATTCTTAAATTGTATGCCTGAAACTTACTGAATTCTGCTAACCAATGTCAACATTAAAAATAAAAAAATAAATAAATAATAGTAAGAAAAGAAACAAGAAGGATTTATTTAGGGAAATTTCTCTTTCAGTGAAACTAGAAGAATAGATAACAGCTTCATCCCATTCTCTGGCAATATCTATGCAATTAACTAAGCAGAAACCTAAAAAACCTTATTCTTTGGAAACTTAAGTCTCTTACTCCCCACAGTTGCTATGCCACCTTATTATTTCTCTCTGTAATTTGTAAAACCTCTCTCCTCCTCTTTATCCTCACTGATGTTTTGTTGTGGATAAAAAAGGGGTTCTCTGGAAAGTATCTCACAGGGCAATTGAATCATAAATTTCTAACTGAGCAGGTCATGGTGGGTAGTCACATCCCAGGCATCTGAATTTTTAGCAAAAGGTTTTTCTTTGCTTTAAACAAGCCCTGTCCATTGTTTCTGTGCATCTAGGTTCACACACCTTTGAAAGTAAGTGTAACCACCCTCAAGAGAGCACATCATCTTGTTAACTAGCCTATAATTCAAACCCCACCTTGCTTTCTCTCATCTCCATGTAATCTTTCTTAATTTCAAATGCATAAGGGAAGCTGCAAAACTGTTATTCTCTGGAGCATTTGAGATCTTGTTCTCCAGCATGTGTAGTGAGTTTGGTTCAAATAAACCTTATAAAATTCTCTATAGGTTTTGACATTTCTTACATCAACATTATGTGTAACCTGGATTACTGCCCCAATCCCTGAGCTATACATTGCAATCCAAATACCCTCCATATCTATTCAACACTCTGCTTCAGAGCTGCTACATAAAATTTAAACTTCATCATGTCTAATTCATGCTTAAAACATTTTAATTACTTTTTTATGAAAAATAATCCCAACTCCTAAGTATGTCATTTTTATACACAAAGGCTCATATAACTCAATCCCTAACAAAAAGGGAGGTGGCGGTAAAACAGGCTCTGTGTGAAAAAAAGAGAAACTGACAGACTATTTGTACCAAAGTATACTTATGAACACAGATCCAAGAATCTGAAATTTATATGAAATGTAATAAGGAAAGAAGGTGATTATATAAGCCTTGTAAACACATACAATCTGAAAAAGAATAATCTGAGATGGATGGAGAATCCTGTTATTAGAATCCAGCCTGACTGGAGTGTCCTGGCCATCCTGGGGGAGCCCAGTGCTCTTTCTCTGTCATCAGTCTTGCCCAGGCTCCCACTTTTTGTCCCATAGGTGATCAGGCCATAGGCATTCTCATGTTTACCTTTGCTTGGGTCTACCTGGCACTCCCTCAAGTTCACCTCAGTGGGTGATTTTTGTCTCTCTACAGAAAACTTTCAGACTCTGATAGCATGTCCCCATACCACATAGTCACATGCTCTATAATCCACCTTTCTGCCAACAGAAACCTTGCCCTCTGCCCACTTCCCTATTTGAGAAACCCCACTGCCTCCCACAGCCACATGCCTTTTACAGTGTTTTTCATTTCCCCATCAGATAAACTTCTTCAAGTTTATCTCTTCACTTTCTGGCTTCCACACCAGTCCCTCCCTCTATTCCATGTCCTCCTATATATCATATTTACAACACTGGAGAGAGCTCCATCCTGAGAGCAAAGATAAGCTCCTAGATGGACCATTTACTAGAATGCATAGATCATAACTTTGAGTCTCAGTTTCTCCCATTATAAGAATAACTGGATTAAAAGAACTTGATATTCTCTAATTCCACTTTAACTTTAACATTCTTTGACTTGGTCTATGCTCACTATTATTTTGATTTATTATGGATAAAAAAAGGGGTTCTACAGAAAGTAACCTCATAGGGTGACCTAATCATAAATCTCTAACTGGACTTTGACTATGGGAAGTGGTTACCAACTTGGCATTCTCTTGAAGTGACTCTATCAAACCTTAGTAACAGTGTAAGATGTTCCTTTTCAAAAATGTCTGCTTGCAAGTTCCTTCACCTAAATCCAGCTTAAATGCACTATGACACTTACAGAAATGTTAAAACCAAAAATGGGGAGCCAGGGAGCCAGGTAGCAGGGAAGAACCAAGCCGCCATCTTGGATTTCCCATAGCCCCAACTGTTTGGTTAAATTGCAACCATTTTTTACCCATACAATATACCCTAGAAGTTTTCATCACTTATTTTTACAATGCAATTTCAAATCTTTTTGAGGCAGGATAGCTAGCATAGCGATATTCCCTCTTCCTCCAAGATATGGCTCCAGAAATTTTTTCTTTCTTCAGATTTCCCCCTTGTTTTATTCCTGACAAGGGGAGATAATGCCAAAACTGGTCTCTTCCTGCTTAGATGACATTTGGCTAAGGTATAACTTTGACTAATTATAATATTATCTCATCCACATTGCAAATACTGCAGCTCTCAATGCACATGTTGCCATGACTGTTCTGACAATACCATATAAGAAATAAAAAGTGAGGAACCAAGCTCCCCACCTACTGGGGACAACAACTTTATGTCAGTACCACATTTCTGTGCTCTGCCCCAAGAAGAACAAAAGCCGATAGTGGAGACATACTTTCTCTCTCTCTCTCTCTCTCTCTCTCTCTCTCTCTCTCTCTCTCTCTCTCTCTCCCCCTCACTCCACTCTTGAGTGTGTACTATCTTGCCTTTGAATTCTTTCTTAAGACATAAGACAAGAACCTAGTCACTGAGGGTCCGAGCTCTCTGGCTACATCTTGAGGTGTTCCGGGGACCCTTCTGGAACACCACAAAGTTATTGCTACATATGTTGAGATTTCAACCCTTAAAACCTCATGTTCTAATGAAAACCAAGAAGTAATCAATTAGCATTCTTTAGCTTCGACATTTATAACTTCTTGAAACATATTTAATAAACATAAATATCAATTATTAACATGTATTTGCTTTTGTAAAACCCAGGCAAAATAAAGACACGTCTACTTTACTTAACCAACAAACTTAAGCTAGCTTTTATTTTTTAATATTTGTATAATTGATTTATTAATTTTAATTACTTTCAAGTGTACAGTACACTGGTTAGACATCTATATAGTTCATAAAATGATTCCCTCAATTGCTCCCTACCTCCCTGATCCTCCAAGTATCCATCATATTAATGCTAACTGCATTCTCTATGCTGTGCTCCCCATCCCCATGACCAACTATCAACTCTTAATTTGTACTTTATTAAGAGATTTTTAATGGCAAATAATGTTTGCATTTTATGTAGGATGAATCTTACTGCACTCGATGTTAGTTTCTGTTTGCAAATATGATATTTGAGTCTAGACAGTTCCATCGTTTCTGAATAATTATGCAAAATGAAATTAGCTGATATTTACCATTTTAATATTAGTTTTGTTTTCTGCCAAATTCTTGCTGGCTTTGGTGTCATAAAAATTTTGCCTTATAAAATTAGTTGAAATTCTTTTTCTTTTTTTTCTCTATCTGAAACAATGTATATGAAATATGATTATCTACTACACTTGGTAATCTGAATGAGAACCTTGTGTGAATAGTAAGAAGTTTGATGACTTATTCATTTTACTTAACAATTACTTATTCAGATTTTTCCCTCTTCTAGGATTTTTTAAATAAAAGTTTATCTATAACAAGTGTGTTGATATAAATTATGTATAGAATTTAAAATTTTTTAAATCTATATATCTTTATCTGTAATGTCTATTTTTTTAATATTTATTACTCTAATAATAAGTTCTGAGAGCTTTTGATATTTTTATTAATTTCCTCAAGAAGCCATCTTTCAGTAATGTCGATCACCTTTATCAATGTTTTGTTTGGCTTTTTATTCTAATTTTTAGTGCTTTAAATTAACTTTTTACTTTTTAAATTTGTATTGATTTTGTTGATTTTGCAGAAATATGTGAGTGCAGATACCCAGTTTGTTCATAGTCTATCTCTGCATCCCCTTTTATATAATGAGGTACCAAATGCACAAATCACCACAGAAAATTGAACAAAGCACATATAAACCGTTTCTGAAACTTGTGAACCACAATGATTTTCACATTCACCAGTGAATGTCTCTAACCTCAAATTAAAGTCACACAGAAAATGAATTTCTAAGTGAGAATGGCTAATACTAATTTTCACAACACATGATAGAGATTGACTTTTCCTTTAATCTTTCTAAAATTCTTCCTTATCACTTGCTCCTGCCTATGATGAAACATATTGTGTGTAGATGTGGCTAAATCTATTGTAAGAAGAAATTTTCTTCCCCTTGGTTTTCACTGGAATTGTGATCCTAAAATAATGTCACAAGTTCTCTTTTACTCTTTCTTTCTAGAACTGAGAAATTTTCTATAAACTTTCAGCTCATTGTGCAGTTGGTCAGTTAAATGTACTCTGAAGTGCAAATAAGAAAAATTTTATAGAAAGAGCACCAGAAACTATTACAATAATTAATAAAGAATTTATAATTAAATCATTATAAGAAGTAAACAAATATTTATTAATGTGATAATCCAATGATGTGTTAAAACTTCTGTCATTTACAAAGCTTGATCCAATGATGTGTTAAAACTTCTGTCATTTACAAAGCTGACTATAGCCATACGGTCACATTGCCTGGATTTCCTCAAAAAAAATAATATTTTATATGATATTAAGAAGTTAAGAACAAAATTAGTTAATTAATAAATATTAAAAATCATCAGATACTAATTTACACACTTTTACTATTCAATGCAATTTTAAAATATCTCATCTTCCACTTGATCAAATTGCTTTTATATAAAATAACCAGGAAATGAAAACAGGTAGGTTGGGGTATAATACCCAGCACCTTACATGTTTTAACAAACAAAGCGGCTTTGTCATCATTCACTTATCCACTTCCCTGGTCTGCCTACTAATTCTGACAATATAGTTAATGCCTTCCAATTGATAAATCACAAGAAGTTTATATATCGACTTATATTTTCTTCTAAATACAATTACATACCTGCTTCACATTTGATTTTTTTTTTTTTGAGGAGAATCTCAGTGGTGGCTGAAACAGAGTGCTTAAGACACCAACAGAAATGTGTCTTAGCTGACAAAAAAAACTCTACATTTATTCTATGTTGAGGATGATAAAGCCCATCAATGGGGAAAAGAAGAAATAATCTTTAAAGATTTTATGTAGCATAATTTGGTAACTAGAAAAGCTGGGAAAAAAGGACTTGAAAGCCTTCTGAAGTTTGACACTGGGTGATGAAATACAGCCATCAAAACAGAAACAAGCTTGGGAAAAGACACTATTTATTATAGTTTAAATACCTGGATACACAGCTGCTTCTCATATATTCTGGAACATATTTCAGTAAATATGTTTATGACACAAATAGTAAAAACTGAACATGCAATGAATGGATGGATGAATGAATGAATGAATGAATGAAACTTATTGTGTCAGGAGGAACACCATGAAAAATATTTTCCATTTTGATCATTTAACTGTCATTGCAGCTACATTTGATGGTTTGTTAAATGCTGGTGCTAGACTGTCTTCTCAACTCTATGAAAACCCTGCGAGTATGTATTTTTTTCTTTATTTACCTAAAGAAAACAATGAAGATCAGGGAGCCTTTCCAAAGTTACTCACCTACCCAGCAGCACAACCAGCACTTAGAGTCCTGACAAGTGGTTTGTTAGAAATATATAAAAAGAGTCCAGAGGAAGCATTTATCCAGATGTCATAGTTAAAAAGGAAGACATTGAGAAAATTTAACACAATGAAGACACTATGGAAAAAGCAAAAGGGCAAGAAACCACTTTTAAAGAATAGAGGAAAAGGAGGGACATGAAGATGAATGTTGCAAGTAAAAGTAGAAATTAGCCAAGAGTCCCCTGAGATACATGTACTTTAGAGAGAATGTTTCAGTCACAAACAAAAGAAAATCCCACATTTTGGCTGAAGCAATAAAGAGTCTGACATAACAGAGAAGTCAGGGTTACTCAGGCTTTAGTTAGAGTTTAATCTGGACACTTCTGTGGGTATGTTGTTTCTGTCTTTTTAAAAATATTTTGCTGTTGCAGTTGTTCTTGCTTTTATTGGGGTAAAATTGACAAATGAAATTTTATATCTTTAAAGTCTACATCTTGATGTTTAGATTTATTTATCAGTTGTGAAATGATTATGACAATCAAGCTAATTAACATGTCCATCATCTCACAGTTACTTTTTTCTTTTTTTTTATTGCTGTTGTTGTAAGAACACTTAGAATCTTCCCACTTAATAAGTTTCAGGTATACAATTCCTCTATCTTCTTGCATGTAGGACTTAATCCTCAGTTTACTTTCTGGTGTTGGAAAAATAGCTTTAGTTGTTTCAAGCTTTATTTCCCACACCATAACATCCAGGGCAAAAAAAAAAGAGTATCTCTTTTTCTCATCGTCAAATACAAGAATCAGACTTCAAATAAACTGTGCCATCTTAGCGCAGATGCCTAGCCCTGAACCATCACTCTGAGCAAGAATAAGTGGGATCTGTATGATGATTTTGCTTAAATTGTAGGTTACCTGTCTGTCCTTTACTCTATGACATTGTCAAAGATGCTTTCTCACTATTGCCCTAGGCTGATAAGAGTCCAAAACTACAGATGAGAGTGTAGTCAGCCAACCAAAAACCACATGGCTGCTTACGAGGGTGACAAGGTAAATTGGAACCTAGAAGAATAACCAGCCAATCTAATTCAGGCAGAAAGATTGCCATTGTCCCATTGTCTGCCCTTCCACATTCCATTTTCACCTTTTCCTCCTTTCCCATCTCAACTTTATTTTGCAAACATTTCTACATGTGTACTAGATTCATCTGGATGTTCCCCTTGCCCTGAGCCCCCTCTCTCAACTCCCTAAACAAACTGATGCCAAGTCCCTTTCCCCTAGTTCAATCCAAATAAGTTGCTATACTAAGAAATTAAGATGGATGCAACAAACAATGAAAACAGTAAACTGTGAAATCATTTTAGAAGAGTAAAATTTTCAAGCTCAGATGACAGTGATGATCTTTCTCTCCCCACTACTTTATACTCAGTGTGTCCCTGCTGCTTAACAAGTGCTGAAGAAGTATTTGCAGAATTCATTAGTGAATTCTAAAGTAATTGAAATCTAGTTATGGATATCTCAATTCACACTGCCATTTGTGCTTATTGATCAGAAAGTGTCAATCTTCACTCCTCACAAATTCTGTATCTGTGAATTTGCCTACCTGATAAAACTGAATTGTAATCTCAAAATCAATACTTATTATGCTTTCACCATCATTCATGACCTGTGCAGAGAGGCACAAAATTTGAGTCAGCCCCTCACAGAAAGCCACTCGACTTCTTGCTGATTTGGACATGTTGATACCCTGCCTTCTTGGTTCACTTCTCGTACTGTGAACAAGTGTCCCTTTTAAGGTTTATTTAGTGCCACATCTTTCACATTTTTGTGCTCTTTCTTGGTGATTTTGATGTTTAAATAGTACTATGTGCAGAGGAGCTGTCTAGTGTTTCTACAAACAAGAAGACTGTGAGATGCCTTAAGAGAAAATGCATATGTAGATAAACTTTGTGCAGGCATGAGTAATAGTGCTATGGGCCATGAGTGTAGTGTTAATGAATTACCAGTGCAGTAAAAACAGAAAAAAAGATTAATTTTCTGACCTTTATGTGAAGTTGCTCAGAAAGTGCTAAAGTGACATCTATAATGCTATGATGAAGCTAAAAATGAAAAAGGACCTACATTTTTTAATTCATGATATAATGACCATTTTTTATTTGTTTATTAAAGTATAGGGGAGGGCAAAACTGTGTTGCTAAAAGTAAAATAAAAAATAAAAATAAAAACAAAAGTTACATGACCCAGTCAAGAAATATTAAGTATTTCAAATTTTAATGCAATCTCCTCTACAAATCTCCTCTGATTGTACTAAAATGCAATTATGAATTACTATGACTGATGTGAGGTCCAAAATTCTAGATTTTTTAACAGCCTCCAAGGTGACAACTCTGTTGTTTGTGCCTAAAACACACTAAATAGCAAGGGCTACGTCCTAACTTCCCCTTTCAGTTTAAGATACTTGGAACAATAGTTTTATCCCAATAGATCTCCACAGTTAAATTTTAACAATGATTGAAGGCTCAATTGTGTTTTCCCTCAGAGACTGAGAGAAATCACTAAAGAAAGTAGTAAAGTGTGAAGACCTTTAACAAAAAGAGCGTGAAATGTCTCAACTACCACAAATATGTCAGAAACGTAAAGAATAAGGAAAAAAACTATATATTTGGCATAAATTCAACACATGCTTTTGGTGAGTAAATAATACATGTATTTAATACCCTCTGTCAATGATACAATATTAAAAAAACATAGACTTAGCTCTCAAGAAGCTTAAAAATTACAAAGGTAAAGGGACCTACATAGCTGCAACAAAAGATAGAAAGTGAAAAGTAGATTTAACAAGTACACTGAAAGTGTGATTGGAGTTCAGACACTGTAGAAGTTGCTAGAACCTCATTCTATCCAGAGTTAAAATATGAGTTTTAAAATCTCAGACACAAGGTCAGAAAAAAATTTCTGCAAAATTACATTTAGCTTGTATTAACAACTTATCACTAAGCATAAACACATACCAAAAAAAGTTATACAAGGAATGTTGAAAGGACATCATCACCACGCTCCATCCTGAGTCCCTCAGCAGCTGAAATCTCATTTCAAGGGAATAGGTTTACAGGAGAGTCAGTCACAGTGTGTCCTAATAAAAACAGAGATGGAGTTATTCTGCATGAGATGGAGAAAGGTGAGATTTGAAGAGTAAAACAAACATCTAATTAAAAAATGGACAGAGGACCTGAACAGATATTTCTCCAAGGAGACATACAAATGGCCAATAGAAATATGAAAAGATGCTCAGTTTCACTAATTCTTAGGGAAATGCAAATCAAAACCACAATGAGATATCACCTCACACCTGTTAGAATGTCTGTCATCAACAAGACAAGTAATAACAAGTCTTAGTCGTTGTGGGGAAAATAAATGCTCATAAACTGCTGGTGGGAATGTAAATTGGTACAGCCACTATGGAAAACAATATGAGAGTTCCTCAAAAAAATTAAAAATAAGATTACCAAATGACCCAACAATTCTGCTCTGGGTATCTATTCTAAAAATTTTTAAATGTTTATTTTAAAAGATATAAGCACCTTGATGTTAACTGCAGCATTATTCATAGTGGCCAAGACATAGAACAACTGAAGGGACCTTTGATAGATGATTGGATAAAGAAGATGTGGTACCTATATAAATGAAATATTTATATTTATTTATAAGATGAAATATTGCCATTTGCAACATTGATGGACCTTGAGATTATCATGCTAAGAAAAATAAGTCAGATAGAAAACGTTGTGAAAGATGATTTTACTCATAAGTGGAACGTAAAATTGAAAGCAACAAGTGAACAAGACAAATAGAGACTCATAGACATAGACAACTGTTTAATGGTTACCAAAGGAAAAGGGGGAGGAAGTAGATAAGTAAACGGGGTCGAATATACAGTGACAAAGAAAATTTAATTTTGGTAGGTGATCACACAATGCAATATACATATGATGTATTATTGAATTGTATACTTGAAAATTATATAATTTTATTAACTAATGTAACCTCAATTAATTTAATTTAAAAAAGAGGGACAGGGACTGAGAAGAGAAAAACTGAAGACAGAAAGAAAAAAAATGGGAAGACAAGTGGGGAATGTGTAAAAGAGCAGGAAAAATGAACACAAAGAACTTACCAGCATTTCCTAAGCCAAAATGTAAGACCTATCAGAAGCACCAGGGGCACCATCACTGCCAAGATAATCAAGCCCACGGAGTTTTGATGTTCTAGGGGTTTGAGTACACACAAGGATGCCATTTCAAAACCACCTCCTGATTAGTACATTTCCCTGGTATTACTTTTTTCATTTGAGTATCTACTTCACCAAGCACCTTTGTTCCTATTTCTTCTCTCATCCTTCTTCAGGGATGAATCATTCACCTAACCCTCAAAATCCTCCCACATATGCAGGACTCTAATTTTTAACTATTTTGTTTCTTGAATTAATTATGTTCACTCTTTTTGGGTCTGGAGTCCATAAATTCCTAATTTTTCATTTGCCTCTCCTGCTCTGCTTGAGAACCACCTAATCCCATTCCCAACTGGGCCCAAGTTTCATCTTACCCAAATAGAGGATGATGTCCTTGCCTCCTAGACTGCTGTGTCTCACTCGGCAAGACAGGCCAGACATCTTGATGGTTTCCACGTCCAAGTAAATCCTGAGATACCATGTCCCATCAGCATTGGGTAAGACATCACTTTGCTGAGTGCCTTGTTGTACCTCCTCACCTCGCATCCACATAGCCCAAATTGGCTTTGGGTAGAAGCCAGAGACATGACAAATTAGCATCTGATTGTCAGAACCAGGGTTGAGGCCAATGGATATCCAGGCCTCTGGCCTTACTGTAGAGGACAGAAAAGATATTCAGATGAAAACTCTAACACAAAATTGGAGGTTCACAGCTTCATATCAGTTTAGATAAAGACATCTTTCCCTTTCTGGGAATCTATTATCCATTATCCCTCTTCTTCTTTGCTCCTTCTTATCCTCAATTTTAAGGGGATGGTGGGAAGGTATAGTATTAGAATAGAAAATTCTTGGAGGGAGATTATGGGACTGACCTTGTCTCTGGAGATCTGCCTTCCCTGCATCAAGTAGACCCAAAAGGAAACGTGGACAAGTGTCACTGTTGTGCCTGTGCGTTATTTCATTAACAACCTGATTAAATTCTCTGCATGCCAGCTGAGCTCCAGTTCCACCCTTTGGAGATGGCAACCATGAATTGTTCTGGAAGTATATAAAATCTGATCCTTGATAAGCAAACCTCACAAAGCCTTCCTTGGCTTCCCCAGAGTGCAGCTCACAGCCTGATGCCATCTGTACCACAAAGGGATCTAGAAAAGAAGGGTTATGAATTAGAGTAAAGAGGGTGTAAAAATAATTGAATGAAAGCAAAAAGAAGGAAGTAGAAGGGAAAAGTTGGAAGGTTGAGGCAATGGCACAAGGTTTGGTTTGATAAAAGTTTTAGAAAAGGGAGAATAGGTGGTAGTTGGAGATGGAAAAAAAGATAAATGGCATAAAGAAAAGGGTGAATTTCTTGAAAAATGTGACAAAATTGAGGGTAAGAGAATAAGGAAGGACTTATTGTGAGGGAGTGGTGATTAAAATAAACTAGAATGAATGGAATGCAGTAGGTTACAAGAAATGTATAGATAGAAATTGCTGAAAAGATTTAATGGGAAGAAAATTGGAGTAAAAAAATCTCATTGAGACACACACACCCCACCCATATCTGAGCTCCTTATTTTGTAAATTGAACTTACATTCAAACTTCCATTGGCTGGCACGATTGTGAATTATGTGAAGCATTTTAATGTATACTGTTCTGAAAAAAACTTCTATTTCCATCACCTCCTTGTTGCTGAAGTTGCCCTTTGACCAAGGCCTCAGAAAAATGTATCTGCCGGAGTGGCTCTCCCATCCATGAATCTGCAAGTCTCCCAACCAACCTGAGCTCCAACTTTGTGTCCAGGAACGGTTGTAAAGAGATAAAGTGTGGATGGTTTGGAATGAGATCTGCTCCAGAAAGACTGTTGCAAAAAGAAAAAAAGAAAGAAAAAAAAGATAAATTGAGAAAAAAGGCTTTGGTATGGAGAGAGAATGGAGAAAGAAAGTTTCCAGAGAGGGAAACTCAGAATCTGGAGGAAAGGGAAGCCATAATTACCTCAGCAGACATTTGCCTGCCCCAGGGCCCTACGCTTTATATACAACCTTCAGAAGTGCAGAGTCGTGGATTCAGGAATGCTCAGAATGAAACTATGTGGATGAAACAGTCTCCAGGGATATGAACACACACACACACACACACACACACACACACACACACACACACCACACACACACACACACACACACACTTGCACCCAACTGGGCAGTGGCCAGCGTTCTTACCATCTTCATTGTTACTACCAGGGAGGAAAACTGCTAGCAATGGAAGTTGCAGAAACAGCATTTCATTTACAGCTGTTACTTCTCTCAGAAAAGTCTGTTTTTGATTTCTGTTTTAAACAAACCTTCCCCACAACACCTCTATTCTAACTTCCTTCTTCTACCAACAGACAAACCACCTCTTTAGTCACTTACTGCAACAACAAAAAAAAAAAATTGTAAAAATATGTGCTCCTTCCCTAAACTCATTTCCTCCACTGTTCTGACTCTCCTCTCTGGCTTTCAACTTCTCCACTTGTCACCAGCCTCCATTCTGTTCACCTTTCACTAATGGAACCTCTATGAAATAAATCCTGTGTGGTATCATGCATGTATGGCTGAAGGCCACTATTGTCTTCTGCTATATGAGGAGCTATGAGGTCCCCTGGAGAACAGAAGGGGAGCAAAAGAAAGGGGAGCAGAAGGGCCTGCAATACCATGCTTTACCTCTGGGAACATGTCGTTCTCTTCAGTACAATAAAAGCATAAAACTAAATGGCTTTCCAATTCCTACCTAATGTTCTTATGTCCCTGCTTTTTTCTGTCACTCTGTCCTTCTCTTATCCTTTAGAAATTCTCCAAATATTTCCTCTGTCTCTCCCCACCTCACTTCATTCATATATCTGACTTCTCATTGATTGCTTTATTGGCTCTTTCAGAATCCCTTATGATTCCCCTGTGTAACAGTATATACTACGATTAATTCTCCATTGTTCTTAGGAAAGAACCAGTAGCCATCACAGAGACCATGGGAGCCTTGAAATAGATAAAAAAAAACCCATCTTACTTGCACTGATATATATTCATTCACCCAGGAGTCACTTAGCACCTGCTGGATCCAAGCATCTTGCTACATTCATGAATATATTGAGGTCAACAACACAATCACTTCTTTTTCAGTGAGCTTTTATTCTACCTAGGATGAACACATAAAGCTAGAACTATAAATCTTGGTGTACTCAATTTTATTATAATATTTAGACTCTAGACAAACACAAGGCTTCTAGAAACAATATTTTTTAAAGCATAGACCCTGAACTATTTTATTCTTTGGCTTGGGATGTTAGGGCTATATGCCCCTGTAAGTGGTCCTTACTCAATCATTATTTTTGTATGATTGAATAATTTGGTTCAGGCATCTAATCTTTTTTAATTATGCAGATCTTTAACATAACTACTTTGTATCTCTACTTAGTGAATTGAGAATCTTTAATGATATTATTTAGGATAAAATCACATGCTGATAAGCATGAGGTTTAGAGGAGATTATGCTGTAAATCCCCCATTAGTTATAATTCTTTTTAAGTAATAATTTCTGAGAAGTGAAGTCAGTAGAGTATTCTGGAATTATTTACCTAAGATTTCCTCTTTTGTTGGCCCTGCTTGGATGTTCCATGCTTGTCTTATTAGCTAGTCTTTGCTAGACATGCTGACCTTCCTCTTTCATGCTCTTTATAAATGTTTAAAGGCTCTTAAATATTTTGGAATTTTTATATCATCTAGATAAATGTGCTTGGGCTGTTTATTTCTTGGTGCACGAAAAAACAGAAATTATCTAAGGTTAATTTAAGAAAGAAAATAGTTTTAAGGAAAGTTAAGGTTGTGTTAACCTAAAGTTAAAAAGGCAAAATGTGTAGCAATAATGTAGATTTGGGATCAAAAAATTACAATTTAAGCAACACAGTTTCAGGCAGAAATCCATATAGTGTCCTGATTACAGGGTGAGGGCAAGGGGATTTTGTAAGAAAAGAAGGGATAATTACATAAATAGAAGAAAGACATTTTTATTGGTACTAACAGGCTGACAAACTGAATTAATCTTTAGCTGTTGTAGAGGTTCAGAAAAGACCTCCAAAAATTTATCACTTTAGCATTTGAATTATTTTGAGCTGAAGACAGTCAAGAAACTTTTAACTCTCCTTTAAAAAATTTAAATTAAGGGTCTTGCCCATAATGAGTTATCACAAGAAGTAACTTTTTCTTAATCTATCTTTATAACAGGACAAAGTATTATTACTGAACATCTTATTATCATCATGCAATGACCCTTTGAAGCTTCGAGGTACTGTTGTGGCCAATATTGAATAGACCAAACCAAGTATGCTCTCAAAGGCTGTTTATTAGCCGGCGGCTGTTCCTTGCTAGGAGCAGCCCCTAACAAGAATCATGTCCAGCTTATATACAATTGATTTGTTTCTCAAGCCATGCAAGCGAGCAGAGCAACACAAGCTAAAGTTGGCAGTTAGGTATAAGCTCATTGTTACATTGTTACAAATTTCATGATTAACAGAAGGAGGTTAAGGGTTCTGGGAACTAGGCCTTTTTGCTTTAGTTAAACATGACTAAGGTATAGACTTCCTTTGTCTGGTTTTCAGGTTTTTTAATTAACTCTTTCCTTATCACATTTCAGCAGGCTGTTACAGTACCTTATCTCATCCTTAGTTCAGAATGCCGTATGTACCTCATTTTAACTGTGAATAAAAATATGGCTGTTATAAATCTGACAAATTCAGTGACAGAAGATAACATTACAAGGAAACTTGATCATAAATTTCTAATTGGGCAGGTCCTGGTAGGTAGTCATGCCACAGGACTACAAAGGTTTATCTTTGCCTTAAGCAAGCTCTGTCCATTGTTTTTGTGCATCTAGGTTAATACATCTTTGAAATGTCAGAAGTAATCCTCTTTTCTCAGACCCCTCTAAGAAGAAAAGTATAACCACCCTCAAGGCAGTGCATAATCTTGTTAACTATCCTGTCACACTTTCATGTAATCTTCCTTAAGTTCCCTCTTTAATTCCAAATTTAGGAAAAGAACTTTAAAACTGTCATTCTCTGGAGCATTAGAGATTTTTCTTCAAAGCATGTGTCAAGGCCGAGCAGATCTGTCCACTACACTAAGTGTCAGTGGTATTGCTGATTGAGAAGGGAAGGTTCGATGGTGAGACATTCAGTTGAAAGAATGCACAAAAGACAGATACGAGAACGAAATGGCAGGCACAAACTTTATTGCCCTTAGTGCACTTCTGTTGGGAAAGGCAGTTCTATTGTGGGGAGTGCATGGTATTGCATGCCCTTCTACACCCCTTTCTTTTGCTGCCCTTCTGTTCTCCAGAGGACTTCATAGCTCCTCATATAGCAGAGGACAATAGTGGCCTTCAGCCACACATGCATGATACAATACGCTAAATTATGTTTACATATTTTATAAATCTGGGGTCCTATTCCTAGCCACGGGCCTGGATCACACTCAGACCTTGGACAAGCCCCACCTTGAACCAGTCAGATCTTGGATTAGCCAGGCCTAGAGGCATCCAGGCCTGGTGCTTGCAGCATGAGGGACTGAGAGACAGTTTATCACAAGAATAACAAAGTCCAGAGTTGAAAAAGCACGTATAAACAAACCTTGTAGCACCTTTGCTGATTTACTACCTGAGCCCAAACTTTGTTTAGATTCTTCACTAACAAACACCCAAATCTACTTGGGTTTCTTTCTAATGAGCATTTTCTTTGTCCTGTCAATTTCTCACAGATTTGTTGTTTCTTTATCTAATAAGTGTAAAAAGTACTTTGTTCAATAAATTCTTTGAGTCTAATTTTATGACCTGAGTATCATATTGTGATTCTTCCCTGCATACATATTAAATTTTTTTTCTCTTCTTAATCTAGTCCTGTGTTGATTTTATGATTTTATAACTAGTTCACCCAGAAAAACTAAAGAATAGAGTGGGGGAATTCTTTCCTGCTTCACAGCAGTAACAAATTACTAAAAGCTATATGAGTATACAGAACAACTGAAAGTCTTCGATATGAAAAATTTGCTTATATTTATAGATTTTTTCCAAAGACTCCTGAAAGATTGGAGTCAAAGATAGAGACCAGAAAATCTTTCTCCTGGTGCAAGCTTGAGGTATGAGCAACATTTGCATGAGATAGGCAGGCAGTCTCAACCAGGTCTTTCTCCCATATATCCTATACTGAAAAATTATTAATCTGCTGTGGGAAGGGCAAAAAGGTCTATTGCTTTCAGAGCACAGGTGACGATGCACTGCAGCTAGGGGAATGGGAAAGGGACAGAAAAACACCAAGCCCTAGACTATTAGAGTTCTCATACCGCTGAGAAAAAGGCAGGACCACTTACAAGGCTTGATTTCCAAAATCAAAAAACGAAGCACCTGCTTAAGAATGAGGCTGATCCAGAGCAAAGATAAGGTCTCTGCTCCCTCTCCCAAGCAGGTTAACAAGCACTGACTAACAAGAGCAGTCTACTACTGTAAGTGGGGCAAGAGCATGAAGATAAGTCCTGTTGAGGCACTTCATAAAGAAAATATCAAAACATGAGAGAGAAGCAGACTTTAACAAAAACACTCAGGCAAACAGCCCCACCTTACAAACAAAGTAATGCTAGAGAAATTTGAAGGCTGTTGAAATATAAACAAGAAAACACAAACCTAATTAAATCCTGATTAGATTGACACAACGCCCACATTTAATGCTTAGCCAAAGAAAAGTTATGGCCATTTCCAGGTCAATATATATACACTAATAATATAATATAATATACATATATATTATATGTATTATAATATATATATAATTTACCTCATGTCTATTATTCTACAAAAGACATCTGTATTTTTTCCAACTTTATTAAAATAGAAAATTAGTTGCTCATATTTGCATTGTACTATTCAATGAGATTTGTTTTCAATTACAGTAGGCATACAATAATATACCAGGTTCAGTTGTACAGCATAGTGATCATAGATCCACACAACTGTCAAAGCAATCACCCCAGAAAATCTAGTACCCCTTTTACATATTTATTACAACATTATTATCCATCTTCCCCACGCTATACTCTACATCTCCATCTCTATTCTGCAACTTCCCATTTGTACCTTTTAATCCCTTTAATTTTTTTTTTGGCATCTCCCTCAACTCCCCTCCCATCTACTAGCTCTCAAAATATTCTCTGTATCTTGAGTTTATTTCTGCTTTTGTTGCTGTTGTTGTTGATAATTTTGTTCTTAGATTCCACATGTACATGAAATCATGCAATATTTGTTTTTTCTCTATCTAACCCATTTCATTCAGCACAGTACCCTCTAGGTAAACAAAATATCTTTTTTCATCTTCTTTCTTTTAGTCTATGTGTGATTTTTAACCTGCAGTGAGTCTCTTGTAGATTGCATATATAGGGGAAATGTATTCTTATCCATTCAGCCACTCTATCTTTTGGTTGGTGCATTTAATTCTTTCCCATTGAAGTACTTGTTAATATAAATGTAGTTATTGCAACTCTTTATACCTGTTTTTGATAGATGTTATTCTTCTTAAAGAAGCCTCTCCAACATTTCTGTAATACTATCTTGGTGGTGATAACTTTCTTTTGCTTATTTTTGTCTGAGAAGCTCTTTCTCTAACCTTTGACACTAAATGATAGCTTTGCTAGGTAAAATATTCTTGGTCGTAGATCCTGGGTTTTCATCAAGTTGAATATTTTGTGCCAAGCCCTTCTGCTCTGCACAATATTTTTTGGGTTTTTTGTTTGTTTGTTTGTTTGTTTTTTGAGACATGAGCTACCAATCTTATGGGTGCTCCCTTGTAGGTAACTAACTACTTTCTCTTGCTACTTTTAGATTTTCTCTTTATATTTAACCTTTTGCATTTTAATTATGATGTGTCTTGGTGTGGGACTTTGGGTTTATCTTGTTTGGAACTCTTTGAGCTTCCTGGGGTTGTATGTCTATATCCTTCACCAGGCGAGGAAACTTTTCCAACATTATTTCTTCAATAGCTCTTCAACCTCTTGTTTTCCTTCAGATATGCCAATGACATGAATATTTTCAAATTTAATAGTCTCCCAGAGGCTTCTTAAATTATTATAGTCTTTGCTTCCCTTTTCTTGCCATTCTGATTTAGTGTCCTTGGCTTCCCCTTCCTCTATATGAGTGGTTCAATCTTCTTTATCCACTCTGTTTATTCCCTCTAATATCTTCTTCATCTTGGATAATGTATTCTTCATTTCTGCCTGGTTCCCTTTTATAATTTCCATTTCCATTTTTAGAGTTTTTATCTCTTTGTTAACGTTCTCACTGAATTCATCCACACTTCCCCTGACTTCATTGAGTGTCTTTATAATCAGTGTTTTGAACTCTGTATCTGTTCAATTGCTAGACTCCATTATTTCTGGGTCTCTGTTTTGTTCTTTCATATGATTTCTGCATCTTTACCTTACTATTTGGGCTGCCTTTCTGTGTCTGTTTCTATGTAGTAAGGAAAGCTCCTAAGTCTCCAGGTCTTATTAGTGTGGCTTTGTGTAGTAGATGTCCAGTGGCACAGTCCTGAGAAGTGTTTAGCTACAGCCTGTGCTGCTCTAGGGCCAAATGTTAAGATTTAGTCAGCAACGTATGGATGTTGTGCTTATAGTTGCCTCAAGAAACCATTCCAGAAATCGAGGTCAGCTGCCATTAGTGTGAGTCTCAGCACTGCTCAGCAAGGAGTACCTGATTCCTGTGGTTTGGGTGGGTCCATGAGCTGTGGAGGTAGAGTTTCATGGAATCCTTTGGGCAGAGCAACCTCTGTTATCCAGTTTGATGAAGTCTCAAATATACCAGTGCTTATTTAGCACATTGGGTGTGGGGAGGGGTCACCAGAGGAACAATGGATACAGCCAGCACTCTGCCAGAGAAAAAGCCTTACCTCTGACAATTCAGAGTCCTCCTATAAGTCCCTGGTGCCTCCTGGGCAGCTGACCCAACACTTGTGCTCAGAGCAAGTAGGTTCTTCACAGAGAAAGTCTGCTTTCAGACACGGCATCTGCAGCTGCCACCTGCTGCAGCCATAACCTCTGTTCCACTTAGCCGCTGCAAATCTGGCAACCTCATGTCTTTGTTGCCTGCTATCTTCTACTGTTTCAGGTTAATTATTTCTCTCAATAGTTATAGTGCTTTTTCTTATCTCTATTCCTGTAAACTTTTTTTTCTGTTTGCTCTTAGTTTCTGTCACAACTTTGATTTGGTTGCAGTAGGGATATACAAAGCCTGTATCATCTATGCTACATTTTTTTTCCAGATCAAGACATCTGCATTTTGATCAAAAATAGCTAACTACACAATCAAATCAAGAGAAGTGGATCCTCAGGCACACAAGAAGGTCTATACTTTTCTTATTATGAGTTCCTATGCATAAAGGAGAGAAACATCAGCAAATTCAAACAAACAATAACACAATAACTGTAATGACAACAAAACATCAGGTTGTAAGATAGAGGAAAGGGGAGGGGAGAAAGAGAGAAAGAGAAAGAAATGAAAAAGTTCAATATTTCTTTTTTATTATTATTATGGTGACATTGGTTAACAAAATCCAGTAAGGTTCAAGTGTACAATTCAACAATAAGTCATATGTATTTTGCATTGTATGTTCACCACCCATGCTTAGACTTCTTTCTGTCACCAAATATTGGACCCCTTTTATCTCATCTATCTCACCCGTTCCCCATCCCCTCTGGTACTCTGGTAACCACTAGTCTATTGTCCATATCCATGAGTTTCTGTTTGTTTCATGTTTGTTTGTTGCTTTTAGGTTTATATCCCACAGATAGGTGATATCATGTGGTTTTCAACTTTTTTTTGTCTGGCTTATTTACCTTAGCAAGGTCCGTCCATGTTGTAGCAAAATGGCAGTATTTCATCTCTTTTATAGCTGAGTAATATTTCATTGTATATATATGTATCACAGCTATTTATCAATTCATCTAATGTAGGACATTTCAGTGGCTTCTATGTCCTGACCATAGTGAATAATACTGCTATAAACACTTGTGTGCAAATATCTTTTCGGATATATATATTTAAGTCTTTGACATAAATACTCAGTAGAAGGATTGCTGGATCACATGGTAAATTAATTCTTACATTTCTTAGAGAGCTTGCCATGTTATGTCTTCTTGGTATATGATTCTCTTTATCATTATGAAGTATCCCTTAGTATCTTTCTTCACATTTTTTACTTTTAAGCCTATTTCATCTGATATTATTAGTACCACTACTCCTCCTTTTCTCTGAATGCCATTTGCTTAAAATGTCATTTTCTATCTTTTCATTTTCAGTCTATATTTATCTTTAAACTGAGGTATATCTCTGGAGGCAACATATGGTTGGGTTTTGTTTTTTGATCCAATCTGGAACTCTGTGACTTTTTATTGATAAATTCATTTTACTTACATTTAGGGTGATTATTGAAATATGAGGTCTTCTTATAGCCATTTTATCTTTTGCTTTCTGGCAGTTTGGTGTTTCCATTGTTTTGGTGTCCTTTTGTTTCTGTTTTTTATTTTCATTGGGTTTTGTGGACTTTCCCTCTAGTCTTTATTGTTTTATGTTATATACTTCAGTTCTGAATCTTTGGTGTGTAGTTAACATTACAAAATGTAAAGGTTAGTTATATATATATACATATATATATGTATATATATATATGTATATATATACATATATATATATTTCATTTTCTTCTGCATGTGCCTGTCTATCCTATTTGCAAAATTGGATCTTTAATCCTCCCTTTTTGTTATTGTTGTCTGAATTTGTCCCTATGTATGATAAATGTTCATCACTAACTTGCAATAGCATATCTTTTCTTATTTTTTAAACTTATAATACGTTGTTTTTAATAAGGATTGCACTCCTTTGATTCTATCTGCCTGCTAGTCACTTTATTTATAGTTATGTATTTCTTTGTCATTCTGTTTCATGTGAGCTGGCCCCTTTCAGTATTTCCTAGTCTCGTAGTAGAGATTTTCCTCAAAATTTTATGTTGGGAAAGATCTTTATTTCTCTTTTATATCTAAAGAAGAGCTTTGCTAAATACGTTATTCTTGGCTGATAGTTTTTTTCATTTAATAGTTTGAATATTTGGTTTCACTCCTTCTGCCTTGTAAGCTTTCTGCCAAAAAGTGGATGAAAATCTAATAGATTTCTCTCTATAGGATACCGTCTCCTTTTCTGTGACTGTCCTGAGAATTCTTTTCCTGTTATTGATTGATGATTAATTTTAATGTGTCTTGGAGAAGGCCTTTTGGGGTTGAGATAATTGAGTGGTCTGTTGACTCCTTGAATTTCAAGCTCAATAAATTCTTTAGATTTTGGAAATTCTTATCAACTATTTGAAAATGCTTTTTGATCCCTGCTCCTTATTCTCCACTTCAGGAATACCCTTTATTTTTATGTTTCCCTTCCTGATGTTATGAGTTAGTTCTTGTATTTCTCTTTCATTACTTTTCATACTTCAGTCTCTCTCTTCTTCCTTCTGAATTATCTTTAGGTTTCCATCTTCAGTATCACTGATCCTTTCTTCCATTTAGTCGACTCTATTTCCCATGCTTTCTATTTTATTATTCTTTGTTTCTTTTAGTGTAATCTTAATTTCTGGAAGTTCTTTTTTTTTTTAGGGTTCTAACCTTTTTGCTAAAACTCTCATTCTGCTGAGCTATTTGTTTTTTTTTTTTAATTTTCTGTGGTAGCACTTATTCACAGATCACTCCCTCAGACATGTTTGTGGGCAGGTTTTGTGTTATTTGTTGAGTTTTACATATTCAGCTCATTGTCATTTCAAGGGAAGAAATCTGGGAACATCTCTCTGCCAAGCTTCTGCCATCACTTTGAAAAATTACAATATTTCAGTACCTCTAAAAAGAATTTTTCCTTCTTTTTAAATATGAGGCTCACAAGTTACACTGGACCCCCAAAATTATGTAGCCACCAGTGCTTATACCCTTGAAGGTAGAGTGGGGAAAGTGAGAAAGAGGCAGTTCAGGTTTGGAAGGATGGAGAAGAAAAAGAGATAACTATATAAGAAATGGAGTTCTGGAACTAAAGGGTTGAGATTTGGTCAGAAACACCCTGACCCATAAGAGATTTAAGAGGAGAGGGAAGAATCAAACAGGAAGAGTGGGAGGAGAAGGAAGAGGAAGATTGGAAAAAAAAAGGAACAGAGCCACAAGTTTCTTAGCTCTGCTGTTTTGGGCTGAGTTGATCCCAATATATGCAGGAAGCTGCTGGTACTTGAGTCATGGTCTCATTGCGAATTTCAGCTTTCCCAGCCAGTTCCACTCCTGAGCAAACACTCAGCTATGGTGGATAAAGGACAAGATCTGCAGGTGGAGAAAGAGGAGTGGCTTCTTAGGAGCTGGCTGAGAAACCTTGAGAACTGGGAGAGCTGAGAAAGAGCAGATCTGAAGGCAAAAATCAAGAGATAAACTAGGGGCAGAGGAGGTAACCAGGACATGTGAAAATAGAATTGGGAGAGAAGGAGATGGCTATATAGGTCACTGATGATCATGTGTTCTCTGACCATGGGAAACCCCAGAGAAGAGAACTGGGATGGGTTAGATATATCCTGATTAGAATTTGACCAGACAGGTCCTAGCTAGTCTACAGTAAAGTACGGCATTCTTTCTTATGTCACCAGATCCTCTGGGAATCCCTCGCTTGATTCATTGACACTCAGGCCATAAGCATGTTCACGTTTTTTTTTTTTAACTGCTGTTTTGTGGTACTTCCTAAACACTATCACTGCTCTTGAATTTGTCCCCTTTAGAGCTCACCTTAGAATCCAGATGTAAGCTCTCCCCACACACACACAGTCTCACACAATCATCTGACACCCACTTCTCACCAGCAGAAACCTCAGCTTCTCTGCTAAAGAGATCCACTGCCTCCTATAACCTTGTGCCTTTTACTGAGCTTTGGTTGTCCCTACCACTAGGCTTCAAGTTTTTCTCTCACTTTCCTGGCTTGCAACATCTTTTCATGCACCTGATGAGTGCTTTTCACCTTCCTTTGCAACTCTCTTGCATGAAATGAATCTTAGGACTAAAAGTTAAGATGAATTTCTAGAGGGGATACCTGTTGTATGCCATGAATTAGAAAATCATATCAGTATTCTGGCCTCAGTTTCCTTATCTGTAAAGTAATGGTTGAAAAAATAAATGTTTTCTAATACTATTACTTTTGGTTCTAACATTTTATGTAACTTACTGAGCTCCCATTCCTTCCCACTCATGTGCTCGTCTCTTTCTCCCACTCTGCTTCTCCCTCCTTCTTTCTCACTTTTCCAAGTCTTAGCAGTCATTCCCCATCTCAGCTCCCAGGACTCCTCTCCATTTTTTTATACTCCCTATCTATTCAATCTAATCTCAGTCTTTCCACCCAACTCACTTTCAAACCTAAAGCATTGTTTTATTTCATGAACTTTAAATTCCTGTGTATAATATATAAAACAGTTATGGATACTATTTCTGTCAAGATGATACACTACATAATTTGAAAAAACATATAATACAAACACCCAGAAATACAAGATTACACACACACACACACACACACACACACACACACACACACACACACATATATATATATACTTCTGTGAATGCAGAACTATCTATATTCACAATGAAATAAAGGAACAACAAAAAAGAAATGGGAACTTAGAGTCAAACAGGATCTGAGATTAGGTATCCAAGGCATTGTGTGGGTTCCTGGGGTTTGGCTATCATGGTTACTTGGATCAGGAGATAAGGCCCTGGGACCAAACAAACAAAGTGAAAATTGGAACTGAGTCTTCTGCTACACTCTCATCTCAGTGAATGATAAGGTGGGCAAGAAAAATATCCACCTAATTGTGCAGAGGAAGAAGCTCATCTATCTCTATATTTGGTGAATGTTGACTTATTTGTTTGTTTGTTCCTCATTCTAAGAATTACTAATCATTAATCTGAGAGTGGAGTTCAAAAAAATTCTGCATGTATGATCCTAAAATAACAGAACAAAGAAGCTGTTGAATATGAAAAAAGAAGTTAAGAGATATGAAAATGAAAATAAAATCCAATACCTAACTCAATAAAAGTTTTATTAGAAAAAAACATATAACAAAAAGAGGTAATATATGAAGAAATAATGGCTTAGAATCTTTCAAAATTAATAAAAGACATAAATTTTTAGAATCAAGAAAAACAAAAATTTTGAAGTAAATTACTGAGTTTGAAAAATAATTTTTATTTTATATAGTAAAGAAAGCAACTCAAAGATACAGTAACATAGAATATAAATCATTTTAAAGCAAAATTCTTTTTTCTTATATTTGAGTTATTTCTTAAGTAATAATTCAATCAATGCATAGTAAATATCAAGAGCTGTGCTGAACACTGAGATTAGACTGAGTAGAAAGATAGAAGCTGAAACTATAGGGAAAGAAACATGTAAATGTACCATAAATGTAGAGTGTGATAACTCTCTAATGAAGGAAACTACGGGGATACAACAAGCCTCAATTAAATGTTTCATCTATATTTGCACTGCTGACATGGCCTTGCTCAATCAGCACCAGAATATTGGCTGCAATAATCACGTAGGACCTTAAAAAAATGAGACTACACATCTATGAGAATATTTCAAGTGGCTTTTAATTCAGAAATGTATAAAGATAACCAAAAGTTCAATTGAAACATAATGAGCACCACATGTAACTCTTGTGTGTTAGAAATGATATTCTGAACCCTCAATAAGAAACTGATAAAAATTATCAGACAGTCAGGGAATATTTCCTGGCCATATTTATTAGTTTTCACTTGTTCTATCCTGATACTAAAGTTAAAATTCTCACTATGCCTTTTTTGGTACTGATTGCATTTAATATTTCCTTTTTTTTTCCATATTACTTTGTCAGGGTTCTTATTATCAGATAGAAAGTAAGTGAAGACAGTTTTTCTTATGTGTTTATTCAATATTCTCCTTAAGAGCATCCTCTACAAAAACTATTATAAGATGATTTTGATTTTCCCTAGTATGTTCTGAAAATTCAGCCTAAATATTTAATTATTATGTTGCAATGCCTGTTATACATTTGTTTACTTTTCTACTTTGCTTAATGACTAATTTTCTAGAAGAAAACTTTGCAAACACCACAATGTGTTAGTTTGCTAGAGTTGCCATAACTACTCACAGACTGGGTGACTCAAATAACAAAAATTTATCTCTCACAATTTTTAAGGCCAAAACCAAGGTTTTGTGTCTGGCTTTTCCTGAGGTCACTTTCTTTGGCTTGTAGATGGCCAACTTCTCACTGCACATTCATATCATCTTTCCTTTATGCACATCCATCCCTGGTGTCTGTGTGTCCATATTTTCTTGTATAAGGATACCTTCACATTGGATCAGGACTCATCCTAAGAGCCTGGTTTTAATTTAATTACCTCTTTAAAAAACTTATCTCAAACTATAGTCCTGTTCTGAGATACCAGAAGTTAGGGCTTCAACATATGAACTTTAGGAAGACCGAATTCTGCCCATACACTGGATAGTTCCACTTTTCAAAATCTTATTCACTTTACTTCTTTACTTTTCAAGATCTTCTATTTTTAAACAGAGCTGCCTTACAAATATATAGGCTGCAGAGACAGTTACTATGGCTTTTGACAGTAACCTTTAACTACCAAATGTCTTTACGTCTATATTGTTTTCTTATTAATAATTGTTGCCCTAATATTTATATTTAAATTGATCTCTGTTTTCTAAAATGTATAGATAATTCTGATTTTTTATTAAGCCTAAGGAAAAACATTATATTTTTTCTCTTCTTTTACAAGATGTACTTAAATAAGGAAACAGTAGGAAGAATTACTCCAGTGGTTATCAAGATTTATTTTAAATCTAAGGAAAACCCATATTCAAAAAGTTATTTTCACATTAATATTCATAGCAGCATTATTCACAGTGGCCAGGACATGGAAGCAACTGAAGTGTCCTATGATAGATGACTGGCTAAAGAAGCTGTGGTACATATATACAATGGAATATTACTCAGCCATAAGAAGAGATGAAATAGTGCCATTTGCAACAACATGGATGGATCTCAAGATAATCATGCTAAATGAAATAAGCCAGACAGAAAAAAGTTGAAAATCACAAGAAGTCACTTATATGTGGGATATAAACCTAAAAGCAACAAATGAGCAGGACAAAAAAATAAAAAACAGACTCATGGACATGGACTATAGATAAGTGGTTACCAGAGTACTATGAGTAGTGGTTACTAGTGGGGTGGAGGAGGAAGAAAGTAAGTAGATGGTGTAAAGGAGATCAAATATAAGGGGAGAGACGGAGGGCAAAGTGGGTAAAGGGGGTCAAATATATGGTAGCTGAACAAAACTGGACTTTGGGTGATAAACACACAATAGATTACACAGATGTCAAATGGTAATGTACACCTGAAAATTATATAATTGTATTAACCAATGTTAGCCCAATAAACTTAAAAAAATAAAATAGAATAAAATAAAAATAAAATAAAATGAAAAGAGAATAAGTAAAAATTTTACATCTAGCATGATTAGCTTTTTTATCTCTTTAATTCAAGTTTTTTTACCAAACCCTCTAGGGTAGTGCACCTTCACTGTATGTCAACTGATATCTTCCACCATACATTAAATTGGACATTACTCAACTGCTGCCACATATAACATCACAAGAAGATTCCAGCTGGTAGAAAGTACTGTCACCTTCAATTAGACATGATGAGATTAATTCAATAAACAATTCTTGTGGGAATCAAAAAAATAAAAATAAATCTAATGTAATTAAGATTACTTTATTACATTTTATTGGTACAAAGACAGACTTACAGAAGAATGGAAAAGAATAAAATGTTCTGAAACAGATCCATATGCATATAGACACTTAAATTACAACACAATTGATACTGCATATCAGTGGTATTAGTCAATTAACATTTTAAAAAGTAAATTTTTACCTCTATTTCACAGCACACACAAAAATGAATTTAGGTATATTGTGGGTTTAAATATAAAAGTTAAAATACTTAAGTTTCTCAAAGTAAAAGTGGTGTTCAAAGTGTGATCCCCAAACCACTAGAATCAAAATCATCTGGAAGTTGTAAGAAATGCAAATCTTGGACCTCCTTCCTGAGGTCCAAGAACTAGAAACTCTGGAGATATATCTTAAAAATATGTTTTAAAAACTTTCCAGATGATTCTGATGTTCATTCAAATTTGAGTATCACAGATAACAGAGAATATTTTATAACCTTGGAAGAGTAAAGAATTTACAGGAGTACATAACAATTAGTCATAAAAAATATTAATTAATTATATTCAAATAAAAAACTCCTTTCTATCACAATGCAAATTTAAGAGTGAAAACTAAACCAGAGACTGATATAAGATATTTATAATGCATATATTCAATAAAAGACTAGAATGCAGAAATTATAAAGAAATCCAATCCAAAAAAAAAGACTGCCACCCTTCCCTCACCACACACACACACACACAAATAGCTAAAAGCTTAAGCTGGTACTTCACAAAAGAGTGTATCTAAATGTCTAATGGGCATACGAATATATGCTAAGTACCATTAGTCAACAGGGAAATACAACAATTGGATACACTACACCCACATCAGATGGCTAAAAGAAAAAGAGTTAATAATATTGACTGCGAGTGAGAACGTGGAGAAGATGGAAGGTAGATTGGCATGACCTGTTTGAAAACGTGTTTGCCAGTATCTATTAAATGTAAAAAAAAAAAATGTACCATCTGTGACCCAGTAATTCTATTTCTATACGTATTCTAATGAGAAATAAATGTTTATGTTATGAAAAGACATGTACAAAAATGTTGAAAGCACCATTATTCAAAATAGCTAAATTTTGAAAACCATTCACTCATACTAATATGGGTAAATTGTGGTATATTCACATAATGGAATACTACACTAGAATGAAAAATAATCAACTATTGCTTCATTCCATAACATGGATAAATTGCACAGAAATAATGTTGAATGGAAAAACTCAGACACGAAATAGAACTTACTGTGTGATTCTAGTGACATGAAGTTCAAAAATAGAATCAAAACTAATCTATGGTGATAGAGATCAGAATATTTGTTGACTTTAAAAGGTAATTGATGTAAAGTACAGCATAAGGAATATAGTCAATAATATTGTAATAACTATGTATAGCGCCACATTGGTACTAGGCTAATAGGAGGATCACTTTGTAAATTATATAAATATCTATCTAACCATTATTCTGTACAACTCAAACTAATACAAAATAATATTGAATATCAACTGTAATTGGAAAATTAAAAATAAATTAATAATAAACAAATAGATAAAAGGTAATAGCATTATGAAAGAGACTTCTGGATATAGAAAATATTCTTTTTTATTAAATTTATTGGAGTGATATTGGTCAATAAAGTTACATACAATTTTATAATACATTATATATATATATTGCATTGTGTGTTCACTACTCAAAAACAAATTTCCTTCTGTCATTATTTGACTCCCTTTACCTACTCCCTTCCCCTCTTTCCGTCTAGTAACTATTGAAATGTTGTGTGATTCTATGAGTTTTTGTCTCATTCATTTGTTGTTTTCTATTTTGTATGCCCCATATCAGTGAAATCATTTGATTCTAACTTTTTCTGACTCATTTCACTTAACATGACAAAGTCAAGATCCATTTATATTGTCATAAATGGTAGTATTTTATCTCATATTATGGCTGAGTAATATGTACCACCTCTTTTTATACAATCATCTATCGAAGGGCACTTCAGTTATTTCCATGTATTGGCCATTGTGAATAATGCTGCAGTAAACATTGGGGTGCATATAGCTTTACAGATAAATGTTTACAAATTTGGTGAGTAGGTGCCCAGAAGAAGGATTGCTGGTTGTATGGTAATTCTATTCTCAATTTTTTAGAAAACACTATACTGTTTTCCACAGTGCTATAACCAATTTACATTCCCACCATCAGTGTACGAGGGTTCCTGTTTACCCACAACCTCTCCAACACTTTTTTATTACTTGTCTTTAATGTTAGCCATTTCAACAGGAGTGAGATGGTATCTCATTGTGGTTTTAATTTGAGTTTTCCAAATAGCTAGTGAAGTTGAGCGTCTTTTCATATTTCTGTTGGCCATATATATGCCTTTTTGGGAAAAGTGTCTGTTCAGATCCTTTGCCCATTTTTTAATTGTATTTTTTTTTGCTATTGTTGAATTGTAGGATTTATATATTTTGGATATTACCCTTATTGAAGACATTGTTTGCAAATATCTTTTCCCATTTAGATGATTGCCTGTTTGTTTTGTTGATGGCTTCTTTTGCTGTTCAGAACCTTTTTACTTTGATATAGTTCCATTCATTTATTTTTGCTTTTACTACCCTTGTCTTTGAGATCAAATTTATAAAGTTCTTTCTAAAACCAAGGTCCAATTATACTAAGTGAAATAAGCCAGACAGAAGAAGTTGAAAATCACAAAATACCACTTATATGTGAGATATAAAACCACAAGCAACAAATGAACAGGACAAACAGAAACTCATGGACATGGACAATAAACTAGTGGTTACCAAAGGGTAAGGAGAAGTAGTGAGGAAGGAGGTAAATGGGATAAAGGGGGTCAAATGTGTGGTGACAGAAAGAAATTTAACTATGGGAGGTGAACACACAGTGTAAATATAGATATGTCTTACTGTTAAAATGTACAGTTGAAACTTTATCTCTTTAACCAATGTCACCATAAAAATAAATAAATTTAAAAGATGGCAATTGTTTCCTGGTTGAGAAATCTTACCTAAAATATGAATAAATTATATGTAACATGCGATGTTGTTTAAAATATACTTTATTACTTACTGGCACTGTGATCTTAGAAGTCTTTCATATCTTTTCTGAATCTCAATATCCTCAGAGTAGGAGATGATACTGTTTGCTTAGAAGGATGACAAATAATATGTGAAAAGTGATGTGGAAGGAATGTGCAGTAAAAGGTGCCGGTTAGTGCTTTGCTATTGGCTTTTGTACCAACAATATAGGAAAGAACTAAACAAAAGTGTTTCTGCATTTTATGCAGTCATGTGGTAGAATTCATTGCCCCACTGTGTAACTCTGTATATCCAGTTATTTTAGTTTTCACACAATAAATTTTTTTATTAAAAAAATAATAAATAAATAAAATTAAAAAATGAAATAAATCCAAGGTCCATGAGATTATCACCTATGTTTTCTTCTACATAATTTATTGTTTCAGATTTGAAAATACTCTTTTTCAGGGTAGTGTATTATACTCCATTCTTTCCAAAAAAAAAGACTCTAAGACAGGAAAGAAGAGTCAGAGTAAACTATATTGACATGAAGTATTTTATAGGTAAGACTTTATTTTGGGACATGATACCAGGCATTAGGATTGAGACACTAGGAAGAGTAAAACAGAAAAGGGAGAGAATGGTGTGTTATCAGTACAATGGTGTGTTATCAGAATGATAACCAATATGGAAAACTAGGCTGTGATCCCATTAGAACCTTCTGTTAATTAGGCAAATTCTGCCTCAGTATTGGCCACCTGAGAAATACAAAGGGAGCCCATGTCAATGCTCCACACCCCCTAAAGTTAAGGACTGTCCCATGGAGTATTAATTCCCCACACTTGTAACTGATGAGCAGCTTCTCACAGGTGTCTCTGTGAGAACCACATCATGAGAAAAGCCTTAGTATAAAAATGCAAAACTTGCTCAGTGCAGCTGAAGTTATGTTCTGTAAACAGTTGCCTTGCAATGGCTGGGGGAAAGTAGGCTGAGCAGATGTGAGGCTGGACACAAGGGGTGACTGATGCTAACATGTTTTTATGAGCAAACACATAAAAAAATATAATATATATACAAAATCAATCAATTATTTTTTTTTCATAGGAAAACTTCGATATGCCACTCTGTTCAGTAACTGTTTAACTCAATGACACCTAGAGGTAAAATACAGACATTCACAAGTGACAAGTTACAGCTCATCAATGGTGTCCAAAGAGAAATTCCTGTGAAATTCTATATTGTTCAGTTTCACTTCATTCTGAATTAAAAACCCAGTCAGCTGCAATAACAGCTGTTCATCTGTTGGGACCCTTATCTTAAGTCATCACTTTAAGATGAGACAAATTCAGTTTGGTACCCTGCAAGTAAACTATGTTGATGTAGGGAGCTTTGTAGTAAGACTTTGCTGTAAGTAGAGAGTTTTATCTGACTCTGGGATAGTTCCCCCATATTTTTTCCCATAGTTACAGTCAGCCTCACATGAGATCTCTATATTGCATTTGTAATCTAAAAATCTTAATTTCTTTATCTTTTGGTAATTACTTAAATCTCTAAATTAAATATTCAATCATATTCCATTAATTCAATTTAATTTTATTAATCAATTCCAAAATTACATTTAAATAATTTATATTTTCCAACTTGATTTATATTTTATTAAAAGTATATGCAGAGGGGTCAATTGTTTTGCATATGAAAAAGCTATACATTGTAAAAACCAATTGGCAAGTCAAATGTAGAATTTTACCTGTAAAAATTTTGCTTTTGAGAGTTTTCTTTTGGAGTCATTATTTCTACCAAAATGCAATTTTCCTTGATTGACTTGTACATCAGTTTTATATGCTAAAAATTTTATTTTGCATTGGTATTACTGCTATTTATATTTATTTTAAAATTTAAATAAAGCAAAAATAGTTTAGCTCATTGATGTAATTCTAATGAGTTATTCTACAATTTTCCTTTGTCCTGGATTAGTTTATTATGTTACTAATTATTTTCCCCAACAAATTTCACAAACTATACTAACTACGAATGCTCTGGTTGAGAAAAGAGCATAGAACAAGAGTGACTGTTCTCTGTTATATAGACTATCAAGTCCCACATAATAAAGACACTTGGGCTTCTGGTTTTACAATCTTTATGGCTTTAATTTCTTCTTTGCCATGTTAATTCCTAAATTTGGGACGTTCATTACAATGATGAATAGAAATTGTGAGCAGATATTCTTGACTTTCTCCCAATCTTGAAGAAAAGCATAGAATATCACCAGTTAGCAGGATGTTAGCTGTAAGTTTTTGTTTATGCCCATTATGAAATTTCAAATGTTTTATTTTTATCGATAGTGATAAAAATATGATTATATTCTTGTACTCTATTACCATGGTGAATTATGATGATTGATTTTTAAATTTTAAGTAAATCTTCCTTATCTAAGATAAACACCACATGGTCATCATACAATATAACTTTTTTATATACTGCTAGATCACATTATATTTTGTTAATTTTTTGTTTACATTTATAAGGAATATTGGTGTATAGTTCTCTAGTGATTTCTTTGTAAGATTTTAGTAAAAGGTATATGCTGGCCCCATGTAGTAGCATATATGCTGGCCCCATATAGTACTATATGCTCCATATAGCAGCAAATATGCTGGCCCCATATGCTGGCCCCATAAAGACATTCTCCATTGAGAATGTCTTCTCTGCTTTCTCAAAGAGTTTATATAAGAGTGATATTTTTTCTTTAAATGTTTAAATTCAACAAGCCTTCTGAACCAGAAGTTTTCTTTGTAAGACATTTTAATAAATTATTTTAATATTTGCTATTTATTTTTGCTTATTGTATTTTAATATTTAATATTTATATATATATTTGTAATATTACTGACAAATTTTATTAATACCTAAATAGTCAGATGTTCTTTATCATTTTACCTCAGTTAAAACTTTTTTTGAAGGAACATTTTGCTTTTAAACTATATTTTCAAATATATTGGCGTAAAGCTTTTCATACTGGATCTAGCTTATATTTTTCATGATAGGATCTGTGGTAATATCTTTTATTCTTAATATTGATCTTTTTTTAGTGTAAAAATATAAATTTACTTAAAATGAATGATGCATTCTTGCTAAGTATCTATAAGTTTATTGATCTTTTCAAAAACAAACATTTAACTCTATCAATTTTCTCTATTATGTATTGTCTATTTTATTAATTTATTCTTTATTAATGTTTTTTATTATTGTAGGTTTATTTACTTTCTTATTCTTGCCTCTTAAGGTGGAAGCTCAGATCACTGATTTTAAACATTTCTTGTCATTGTTTGATATAAACATTTAAAATCTAAGGTTCCTCTTTGCTTTTCACCATTTTTGAAGTATCTCATGTAGTTTGATATGTTGCGTTTTCATTTGATTCAAAATATATTCTAATCTCTCTTTAAATCCTTCATTAACTCATAAATTAACTTATTTAGAATTGCGCTGCTTAATTTTCAAATTAAATCAATGGAATTTTCAAATTAAATCAATGGAATTTTCAAATTCCATTGTGATCAGAAAACATATCAGTGATTTCAATCCTCTGATATTTATTGAGAACTCTCTATGGCCTAGAATATGGTCTATGATAATAAATTCTTCATGTGTGCTGGAAAATATACATATATTCAATTTTTTAAGTTGTAATTTTCTTTTTTATTATATTTATTGGGGTGACATTGGTTAATGAAATTATGTATTTCAAGTGTAAAATACATTGTATATATATTGCATTGCTTGTTCACCACCCAGTGTCGAATCTCTTCATCACCATATATTTGACCTCCTTTACTTTTATCTACTGTTCTTCCCCCTTTCCCT
Organism: Macroglossus sobrinus; assembly: GCA_004027375.1. Lineage (NCBI taxonomy): Eukaryota > Metazoa > Chordata > Mammalia > Chiroptera > Pteropodidae > Macroglossus > Macroglossus sobrinus. The sequence continues at coordinate 55,022 of PVKZ01005235.1, forward strand.
CTGGTAACCACTAAACTGTTAACTGTGACAATGAGGTTTTGTTTATCTTGTTCACTCTTTGCTTTTTGTTGATTATAGCATTGTTCAAATCTTCTATATTCTTATCAATTTTTTTTCATATTCTATCAATTGCTGAAAAAAAATGTGTTAAAAACTTTAACCAAGATTGTGATTTGTATATTTTTTTGCTTTGTTTCTTCAATCTTTTCATCACAAATTTTGAAATTCTCTTATTAAGTGTATTAACAGGATTTTTATGCCTTTTCAATGAACTGATCATTTTATCAATATGAAATATTCCTCTTATTTACTATTCCAATATCTCTTTAGTTCCTCTTACATATTTGAGTTTACAGCTTGTATTATTTCTCTTTATATTGAAAGACTAAATATAGCATTTCTTATTAAGTCTACCGGCAACAAATTCTCTCAGTTCTCATGTTTCTGAAAATATTTTTATTTTCCCTTTATTTTTGAAGGATACTGTTGCTGAACACATTTAGCATTCTATGATATTTTATGTTGACAGTTTTGGTTTATTCTCAGCACTCAGAAATATTATTCTATTATCTGTTAGCTTATGCTTCTAATGAGAAGGCAAATATTCTTTCCCCCTTTCTTCTGTGTATATTTGATCATTATAACTAAAAATATTTTTCTGCCTCAATCCAATTATTATAGCACAAGTTATAGACACTCTGTTCAGTTATATTTGTCTTTCAATTTTTTTCTCAATTTTTTTTTAGAAAATTCTTATTGCCTTTTCTTCAAGATCACAGACACTTTCTTCTGCAGTGTTTATTATGGAATTAAGGGCATGCAAAATATTTTAGTTTTTCTTTATTCTTTTTTAATTAATTAATTATTTTTTATTATGGTGACATTGGTAAATGAAATTTAGTAAGTTTCAAGTGTACAATTCAATAGTAGGGCATATATATATTGCATTGTGTGTTCACTGTCCATAGTTAGATTTCTTTGTGTCACAAAATATTTGACCCCTTTACACCATCTACCTTCTGATTTATTTTTAGATATCTGTCTTTGATATCACTAATCCTTTCCACCATTTGGTCAACTCTATTTTCCAAGCTTGCTATTTTATTCACAGCTTCATATCATTTTAGATAGAGACAACTTTCCCACTCTGGAAATCCATCACCCATTATTCCTTCTTCTTCTTTGCTCTTTCTTATTCTCAATTTGAAGGGGATGGTAAGAAGGTATAATGTTAGAATAGAAAATTCTTGGAGGGAGGGTATGGGACTGACCTTGTCCCTGGAGATCTGCCTTCCCTGCATCAAGTAGACCCAAGAGGAAACGTGGACAAGTGTCACTGATGTGCCTGTGTGTTATTTCCTTAACAACTTGGTACTGATTAAATAGTCCGTACACCTGCTGAGCTCTAGTTCCACCCTTTGGAGATGGTAACCATGAATCATTCTGGAAGTTCAGGAGATCTGATCCTTGATAAGCAAACCACACAAAGCCTTCATTGGCTTCCCCAGAGTGCCACTCACAGCCTGATGCCTTCTGTACCACAAAGGGATCTGGAGAAGATGGGTTATGAATTAGAAAAAAAAAGTGAGTTAAAGATGAAACTAGTGGAGGCAAAAGAAGGAAGTAGAAGGAAAAAGTTTGGGTGTTGCAGGTAATGGAACAAAGTTTGATTAGATCAGAAGTTCAAAAGAAGTGGAAGTGGTAGTAGTTAGAGGTGGAGAAAAAAACAAATGACCTGACAAAGGGGGCAAATTTTTTGAAAACTGTGACATAAATGGTGAGGGCTAGAAATTAAGGAAGGACTTAGTGTGAATTGTGATCGTAATAATCTAAGGTGAGTGGAATACAATAAGTTAAAATAAATGTGTAGACAGAGATTGCTAAAGAGACTGAATGGGAGAACTCACATTCAAACTTCCATTGGCCGGCATAGTTGTGAAATACATGAAACAATTCACTGTAGAGTCTGTGAAAAAAAACCCTTCCATTTCTGTCATCTCCTTCTTGCTGAAGTTGCCCTTTGACCATGACCTTAGGAAAATGATTCTGCTCGAGTTGCTGTCCCAGCTATGAGTCTGCAAGTCTCCCAACCAACCCGAGCTCCAACTTTGTGTCCAGGAACGGTTGTAAAAAGATGAGATATTGATGATTTGGAAGGAGGTCTGCTCCTGGAAGACTGTTGAAAAAAAATAGATAAATTGAAAAAAAGAAAGGCATCCAAAAGGGGAGAGAATGGAGAAAGAAACTTGCCACAGAAGGAAACTCAAAATCTGGAGGAAAGGGAAGCCATAGTTACCTCAGCATACATTGACCTGCCCTCAGGGCCCCATGCTTTACATACAACCATCAGAAATGCAGAGTCCTGGAGTCAGGGATGCTCAGAATGAAATTATGCTAACATTCGCAGTCTCCAGGTATGTGAACACACACACACACACACACACACACACACACACACACACACACACACACACAAACCTTTCTCTTGCGCCCAACTGGGCAGTGGTTAGAGTTCTTACCATCTTCATTGTTACCGCCTGGCAGAAGAACTGCTAGCAATGGAAGTTGCAGAAACAGCATTTCATTTGCAGATGTTATTTCTTTTCTCAGAAAAGTCTATCTTTGATTTCTGTTTTAAGTAAACCTACCCCACAACACCTCTATTCTGACTTCCTTCTTCTACCAACAGACAAACCTCCCCTTTAGTCACT
>PVKZ01005236.1:0-57644 GCA_004027375.1 Macroglossus sobrinus
TCTCTCTGTCTTCCAGGCCCAGAAGTAAACCTGCTCTTTGCCCCGGAGGGCGACACTCTCTGTCTTCTAGGTCTGTTGTAAAAATATTTCTGTAATGACGATCTGGAACAAAGATAGTGTCTCTGCTTGCAAAATGTGTAGACTCGCAGGAGAGCCCTGGAAAATTGTCTGCAAATAATATGTACTGTGGAAACTTAGAGAAAAAAAATATGTCTCTGTGATCCTCTTTCTCCAAGATAACCACTTTTAAAGTTTCAGAATGTATCATGTAGTGTTTTCTCTCCATAGATATAGATACATACAGCGTATATTTCATAAAAATCGGCATACCGTGCCCTCTGCCTTGTAGCTGCTTTTTCGGTAGCACTGAATTATGCCATTTCCTTCTCCTTCCAGCTGTGTTCTTCCTGACGTGGCGGTGAAGTACCTTTGCTCAGTCTCTGGTCCCTTGGGCTCTGCTCTCTGCCTAACACTTAATCATACTAAGTGTAGAATAAGAGTTGTAGCGATTGAAGGTGTTTCAGATCCTTTGGTCCGACCCTTTCACTGAAGGTGTTAAGGTTCTCATTTAACATAATTACATTCCCGTGAGATTGTTCGGGAAGCGACAACACGACTGTGGTATGGAACTGTATGGTGGGCATTTGGAGCATTTGTAAGGAGGGGGTGGATTGGCCTCCTTGCTTGGGTGGCTCTGCTCCTGGCCCAGCATGGAGAGCGTGAAGGCCTTCGCATCAGGCGGTGGCTAGGACGGGTAAATCTCCTTTGCTCAGAGCACGCCCCATCGTTGGGCTGCATTCTTCGTTGGCTTTGAGGATTAGGTGTAGCTGCTTTCACCACAGAACCTCGCTGAGGTCTGAGATGACCCTCTGAGTCAGGGCGGAGCTCCTTTATATTTATGGCTTCATGTAGTCAGCTTGACTCTGAAAATATTAATGAGTTGTTCTCGTTTATTAACTCTAAATATATTGCTCATTTTTTTCTTAAAATATAGATTGCGAACACGGAACCAAATAATCGCAAGAGCACAGAACTGACTTAGAATCTGGGCCCAGCAGTAGAGAGAGATTGACATGGCAGTCACATTTACTTTGCCTTGATGGTTTCAGGAAGACAATATAAAAATAAAAGTCCTGTTCTCCTGTGCAGGTGGCATCGAGGTAGCTCAGCACTTCTGGGCTGTTCTGGGGACTTGTCCACGAGTGGAAACAATTTAAATACCACGGCCCCCGTCGTGAATGTCAGTGTCGCCATCTTCGTCATTTATCATTCTTATTTATGATTTTACTTATACTTTTTTAAGAACCTCGCAGGCAGCCCCTGGAGTCCTGAGAAGGGGCGTCATTGTCGTTTTGGGTGGCTACGTTTTGGGTGGCGCTCACGCAGTTAGTAATCAGGGGCCTGCCACGCCAGGCACAGGCACAGTCACGACTTTTTTGTTCCTGAGTAGTGTGACCACGTTTTGTCATTCTTTTCACCTGTGCTTGGCACTGTATAATTTACATATTCATCACATTGTGATCTGTTCCGAAAGAACAACAGTTTGCCGCATTAAGAGTTGAAGGTAACCACGCTGGAGGATGCATTTTGGCATCTTTGTTAGAAAAATAAATTAAAATGAAAGGAAGAACAAACAGCTTTATCCTGGTCTCCAGCCACCACCCCCACCGGTCCCAAGGGTGACAGAAGCCCGTGCAGATGCCACCTGAATTCTGACAGCATTCTTCAGAGTCAGGTAGGGAGGTGATGGTTTGCAAAACGTGTTTTCTAGTCAGATAGTCCTGGTTTTGTGTTTAACGTTGGAACAGTATTATGAAGACATAATTATATTCAAATTACTTTTTCATGGTTTTAGTATACAAATGAATTCCAAGAAGCAGTCTTCTAACATTTTTTGCTTGTGGACTGTCCAGCAGTGCTCTCTCAGTGTCCTCAAGCATGTGACAACCATGAAGGGGTGTTGTGACCCCCACCCCCCAGGAGAGCCTGGGGCAGGAGCTGTGAGTCCCATCCCTGTCCTCCGTATGGGAGGGGCTCTGTGCGTGGGGATCCGGGTCCCCCTGGGCAGAGGTGCGTGCTCCGAGCTAGCCTGAAGCCCCCTGAGCGTGGTCCCTTCCCCAGCGGGCGGGGAGAGGGGGACCCGGCATACGGCTATTCCAGAAACGAGGCCTGGAGTGCAGATTCATGGAGACACGAGCTCCTGCCGACTGTGCCGCGAAGCCGGTAGTTTCCCCCTTTTTCACTTTATTTCCGTGCGCCTCGGGGAACATCGGGCGCTTCTAAGTAAGAGCGCCGAGCAGGGGGCGCGTCTGGGGTCTGGGTGGGTGTCTCGAGAGCGCCTAGGCCTGGGTGACAGCGCTGAAGGCTGCGGTGGGCGCCCCCCGCCCATTCCTAGACCTTGCACGAGGGTCAGAACCTGCCAGGAGCTCTCTCTAGACTGGTAAAGGCTGCTGACGCTTTTTATCTCCTGGGAAAGAAATGCTCGTTTGGAATTGTGTGTCTCGTCGGAAGCCAAAAAAGTGTCATCTGTGGTTTCGCCGCTGCGAGCTTTCGCCTGGACCCCAACACAGTGAAGTGTCGAGTCTGAAGGCACCCGCCCGCCTTTCTCTGCAGAGTCCGGGAGCCCGGTGGAGGGAGCGGGGGAGGTGGGGTGCTGGGTTGCCAGACTGTGGGGTGCGCACAGGAGGAAGGGGAGCACTGCTTCTCGGTCAGCGGGCACAGAGGGGGCTCTGTGACTCACTCCCCTTCTGCTGTCTTTGTCCTTATGCTGGCTGACAGCATGGCCGCAGGCCAGGCCCTGGCCCCCCAGGCCGCCGGTGGCCTGGCACGTGCAGCCGGTGTTGGAATCGCGTGGGAATTTGCCCTTACTCACAGTAAAGCCACATCCAGATAAAGGTTAGGGGAGGTGAATGCGAGGGTGTGATTTCACACGCAGGATTCGGGGAGGAGGTTGTCTGACACAGGAGTGCTGTGATGAGCCCCGTCTGCCCTCAAACTGTCATTGAGATTCTCGGGCACAGAGGCAAAGTAACAGATACGGCGTAGCCTGGAGCACTAGCCTGAGGGCGTGCTGGTGGAGAGCAGCGACCCTGACCTGGGCCAGCGACGTCACCTCTCCGCCTCAGATTCTCCACTGGATGATAATAGTGCTCACACATAGGTTTGCTTTGATGATTAAATCACTCAATACTGTAAACTGCCTGGAACAGGCCCTGATGCCACATAAGCTTTGTATATTTTTTACTCCTGCCCCTTCTCGGGTATTTATCAGACTCGTCAGAAACCCAGTGGGCCTGGTGCTGGCATGTTCGCTTCCAAGCTTGTCCCCTGCTCTCTACGATCGCATGGCCGCAGTGCAGACGTGTCGATATTTGTGGCGCAAAGGGAAGTGCTCTTGGACTGAGGAGGGTACAGGACTTTGTGGTCCTGAATCATTAGCTATTGCCAGGACCATCCAAAGAACACCCTCGTGTGAGCGGCAGCTGCAGGGGGTGTCTGCTCTGGGGCCTGAGCTCTGAGCAGGTGGGCGTGGCTGAGCCCAGCCACTGCTCGTGGCCCCCTGCGATGTCCTTTGTGGATTGGAAATTCTTTGGAAGGTAGGACATGTGATCCAGAGAGACAGGGCTTGAAAGTCCATCAGCATAAAACTGTTTCGCTCAGAAGTATTCATGGCAGAAAACAGTAGTTCCTCAGCGTTTACGGTAAACCTTGCAAGTAAGCATGTGCTGTTCATTCCACTCGGTCCTCAGCGAAGGACCCGGCTTGCGTCTGCTGTTCATCAGCCAGGAACGGAAGCATGAAAGCTCCTGGCAAAAATAAAGCTCTCCCAGTCCTGTTTGTAATTAAATTTAATTCAGTTTTATCAAAGTGCGTATCACATATTACAAACTAAGTTTAATTTTTATTATCTGGCTACTACTATGTTGTTAAAAATCACAACACAGAGGAATTAGTAGCGTTTTAGAAGGTATCGTTTTTTCCTTTTAAAATGTCCTCTTTATCTTTAGAAAAAGCAGCTTTTAAAAACATTGAACGCTTCATCTAGAGTCTTGCTGCCGTCTAGAGAAGCCTCTTGCGTTCTCTGCACTCGGCTCACCCCAGATGTTTCTCACCCTCAGGCGTTCAGCCCCACACGCTCTTCCCGTGGGGCTCCCGGGGCCCCAGCAAGCAGCCCCGGTCCCCGTCGTGCCGCTGGCCCCCAGCGGGTCTGCGGCACCCCTTCTCTCCTGGCACGAGGGAGCCTGACAGTCAGCGGCCGTGCTCCCTCCATTTCGATGATTTCTTTGCCTAACATGTACATGACGAAAAGCACACGGCTGAGACGGGGCCTCCCTCCGGTTGGGCGTGTCGCATGCTGACACCCCTGTGTTGTACGTTATTCCTGTGCACGGACGAAGAAAACAGAACCCTCAGATACAAATAAAACGGCGGCTTTGGTGCATATCCGCTTCGGCCTGTCTCTCCCTGTGTGTGTTTGTGTGCACGCCGCTGCGCGTACGCGTGTGTCGTCGTGTTTTATGTATCTTTTAGAGGGGTCATTTCGCAATACGGTTTTTTTTTATCTCTAGTTTTTTTCTCCACCAAAATGTATAACTATAAAACTTCTAGAAGAAAGTGTAGGAGAAAATCTCTGTGATTTTGGGTTAAGCAAAGATTTCTTAACTAAGATACAAAAAAAACAAGAACAACCAAAGGAAAAGTTGATACACTGAATATCAAAATTTAAAACTTTTGCTTTTCGAAACAAGCCATTAAGAAATGAAAATATAAGCTCCAGATCAGGAGTAAGTACTTGCAAATCATATATATCCCCCTGAAGGATCTGATTATATGAAGAGGTTTTACAACTCGGCAAGAAAACAGCCACGTGGAAAAACGAGAACCAGATTTGAACATCTCGACAAGGAAGACACCTCCACAAAGAATTTACGTAGATGGCAGATAATCCCGTGGGAAGACGTTCGTATCATTCGTCACTAGGGAAGTGTGAGCTTAAACCCCAGTGAGAACTGCCGCCCGGTCAGCAGGTACTGTAGGATAGTAACGGAAAAGATTGACGTCGTCGACACTACCGCGTCGATGAGGCTCGGGAGAAGTTGGAATCCTCAGACATTGCTGCTGGGAACCTAAAATGGTTCAGTCCCTTTTTTGAAAGAGAGTTTGCAGTTTCTTGAAAAAGTTCAACATACGCTTACCGTACGAACCAGCATTTCCACCCCTAGTTCTCTGCCTCGAGAGAAATAAGAACATAGGTCCACGCAAAGATTGGCGTGCCTATGTCCAGCAGCACTCCTCCTGATGGCCCCGGATGAAGCGGTCCGTTAACCGGCGAACGGGCAAACGGGATGCTACGTGTCTTATTCGTACTACGAAACTCAGCCGTGAGGAGCAGACTTCCGACATGTGCCACAGAAAGGATGAACTCCACATGTGCTGAGTGAAGGAAGCCAGACACGAAAGGCGACCTACTGTGTGAAATTTCTCAGGAAGGCAGAACCACAGCGAGAAAGCAGATCGGTGGTCGCCTTGGCCTAGGGGTGGGGGACGGGGTTGCCTGTGAAGGGGCACAAGGGACTTTTGGGGCGATCCCAGTATTCTAACTCTGTGATGGTGCCACAGTGGTAAATTTGCTAAAACTCACTGAACTGTCCGCTTAGCATGGGTCAATGTTTTAGACAGTGGTGCCGTCAGAACTTATCTGACAGATTACAGTTTACAAAACCCTTCGCCGTTCATTATTTCGTTTTCCAAGAGGTCAGTGCTCTCCCCATTTTCCAGAAGAGGAAACAGGGCCAGCGGTGGAATGTGACTTTCCGGCCTCAGCCACTTACCGACAGACAGGCCAGGTGGCCCCATGCAGGTTCTGCCCAGAGCAGCCCGCCTGCTAAGATGAATGAATCTTATGGTGTGTGTTTCACTAGGTTACAGCACCTCACGGCCTGAACATCTTTCTCTGCCAGGAACTCCATTTGCCATCATTTCCCAAAATTTGCATTGGACATTTTGAGGCAGTCGTAGAACCAGAACCGGTCGTGACCACCACGTCCTCCTCGTTGTCTGCGGTGATCGCCTCGTGGCCAGTCTTGGCTCTGCCGTGCCCTGCTCCCTGGATGACAGTGGAGCAAGTCCCGGGCGTTATCCAGTTCCCCCGTGAATACTTGAGCGAAACATCGTCTTTATCGGCGGTCGCTTACTCTGCTTGTACTGAATGCGTTTAAACCCCAGTCATCCACCACCGGTCTCTTAGGTCTGCTCTACACAGTGCTTTGGTGAAGGATGCTGCAAGGTTCCCGTTCAGACGGAGCTGTGTGCCCGTCTGCTCTCCCAAGCACCATTTCTGAGCTGACGTCCGTGGCCTAGAACTGCTGTATGGGAGAACCAGTTACCCCGCAGTGCCTGAAAGGAGAGGTTGAGCGAGATGCACAGACGTGTCTCTCGGCTCCCAGGGTGCAGTGAAACAGCCCAGCCGTTCCTTCTGTTGGGCCACTGTTCTTTGGAAACCCAGATGTTATTGGTCCTCCCCCTACCTTTTTTTTTTGCTTATGTAAATCTTATAGGGAAAGGTCTTGAATAAATACCTTGTCAGCCCTTGAGGCAGTATTTTAGAGGATTTAAGTCTTTCAGGTATCAGGAAATTTAACCAGGCTCAGACTTCAGGGAGGGGGGAACCGGTGAGGGGAGGAGTGTTGCCATGTCCCCAGCAGAGGGATTCCCCAGGGTGCTGGCTGATCCCTCCCCGCCGTGATGCAGCACCCAGGGTGGTGGAGGAGTCCCGTGAGGCGAGGGAGCCGGTGATCAGAGGCTAGGACGGGGGCTGTGGGGTGCGGGGACCTGGGGAGGAGGGTGCAGGTTCCGCTGGAGGAGCTGGCGGGCCCTTCAGCTGAGCGTGAAGGACGAGAAGAAGCTGGGTGACGAGTGGTCCTGTGTGGAGGGCCGGAAGCCTGAGCTGGCATGGCCGACCATTTATCGAAACTTCGTGTCACTTCTGAGTGCAAGACTTCTCTGGCTTCTCCAGGACTGGAGCCCAGGGAGGCTGTGGCTTGCCTGAGGCCACGTCCACGGCTGTCCAGGGACTCCTGAGCAGGAGGGGGCGTCCTGGCTCCCCATACCCCGCACAGACCTCCGTGTTGACCGCGCTTGGGGCCCGCGGGCCCCCGACTCTGCGGGCGAGGCCTCCTGGACCCCCCGCGGGGGCATCCCAGCCACCGAGTGGTCTCGTTTTCTCGGGCCCGTGGAGACAGCTGAGAGAGAGGAGGCTGTTCCCAGGATTCCTCTCTTCGAAATCTCCTTTCAAGCACTTTTTGAAACAATGTTTTCTTGTTTCATAGTTATTTAGGGGATAAACCACGAAAAAAGAAATAGTCACACTTTTATTCTAGTACGAATCATAGATATCACCCTCACTTTTTCGTCAGTTATTTAATGGTATGGCTTTAAAGTGTCAGCCTATTTGCTTTAACCTTACTTATTATCCAGTAGTTAGACATTAGATTAAAACTTGAAGCCAGCCAAAACGGAGGTGAGCATCAAAGAACGGTGCCTAACAGAAGTCTGCCCTCGCGTTCACCCCTTCCTTCCCGAGCCCTTTCCTTGCTTTTCCTCTTCTTCTGACTTTCCAGTGGGAGCTGTAGGTTGTAGTCAGGCAAATGGTTCCTAAGAGCGACCAAAATCATTTCCTCCAAAGAGGAAGAGAGAAAGGGAGTGTGTTTACTGTCTCAGAAATAACCTACACCTCGAAGATTTGCTGCACGAAATTCAGCTGTTAACCTACAGTACTTATAGGGGTCTGCCAAGTGCTGAATTTGCATAATGGGTAATATAGACCTCTTTATAAACATGCCTGGTATAAAGCCCATATCCGAAATGGTTTCCTATTAATGGCTTTAAATGTACTAACATAAACAGTCATTGCTGTTGTCAGCTTACCCTGGCTGTGATTTAATCTGTAATAGAATATACAATAATTTAAAACATGAAACAATGGAACATTTTGCCATGTGGGACTACAGTATAAAATATTAGAACTTAGAATTTACCAGCTGAAGTATGTGTCCAAACTTTCCCTTGCAAACTGGTTAATGCTTCTTTTTGTATGTAAATTTAAGATCCATTCTTTAGAAATTAGTGAGAACAATCTTTTTTAGCCCATATGTCCTCTCTCAGCTAGATCTCAATATAGTTATCAACAGTTTGTGTTTAAGAAACAGAATGTGGGATTTTTTTTTTTTTTTTTTTTAGTATTGCCATCAAATCAGTGCCGAGGGAAAAATTCTCAGTGAACTAAAAAGTATAAAGAGCAGAGTAAAGATGAAAGTAAAATAGTGGCTGAAATGCATCATTTATGCTTATGAAGAGTGTTCATTCAGAAAGGAAAAAATTAGAAATAGGTGACATGGACCAAGTCCAGGCCCTCAAGGACCAGCTGGCGGGTTTCTGAGCGCCTGGAAGATTCCCGCTCACCCAGCTTGGCCCAGAGTCTGGGGTGCTTGGTCCGTGGGCTGTGCGGTTCCTTCAGAAGATGGGCACCCAGCACCCAGCACCCAGCACCCAGCTCCGCAGAGCGGCTTCTGCTGAGCCCGACCTGAGGCTACCAAATCCCAGGGAAGTTGGAGTTGTACGCTTTGTCCTTGGATGACTTTTAAAAGGCCCTCAGTCCGTACGTTGTTTGTAGAATGTAAGTGTGTGTGTGTGTGTGTGTGTGTGTGTGTGTGTGTGTGAGTGTGTGAGTGTGTGAGTGGGTTGTGCCAAGAGGACTGATACACGATGCCTGCAAATAAACTTGAATCATCAGGAAACACACAAAGGTACTTCTGATGTCTCTTTTCTCTCCTGTCACACAGATGATTGCTGATGTAGTGTTACTTCTGTAAGAAGCACTTGTTATCATCACGATAGTCCTTAAGCGGTGACCAGGACAAAAAGACCTTTCCTCCTAGTTGGCTACAACCTTCCCTCCTTCAGATGTGTTCTCTCCAACGTAAACCAGTATTTGAACATGGAATGCACAGATGCCAATCACTTGCCTGTAGGAGGAACAAACGGACTTTTTGAATAAAAGATTGATATTGAAATAGAATGTTAACATTTTCACTACTTGAAAAAAAGCAGTTTTGAATTGCTTCAAGTGGTTTGCTGGCTGCACATGCTCTTACTTTAGCGTGCCTATCGTCTCGCTTTATAAAGCCGACATCTGTGTTTAAAATTCTTTAACGTCCCTGATCGTGCTCCTTGGCTTGGCCTCTTGCTCCCCTCACCGTGAAAGTGGCCGCTCTCTACGGGAGCTCGTGTCGCCGATGTGAGTCTCCGCGGACCGGGCGCGTTCCAGCTCCGACGCACGGGGGGCACGAGGGCCCTGGCCTGGGGCTTTCCCGTGCAGACGCCCCACGCGCTGCTGTCTGTCCCTGAACTCCTGCCCCAGGCGTGCAGCGTGTCTCACGGAGTCCGTGCGAAGTTCAGGTGCGAGCCTGGGCCAGGTACCAGTAGCAGGAGTGCCCGAGGAAGAGCTGGAGCAGATAGGTCAGGATCGTCATTTATGAAGGACAAAGAAAGCTGATTTTTCTATTTTTCTGAAAGATGGGGAGAACAAAGCACGTGACCCCGTTCCAACCGGAGTGCGCCAGGGCTGCCGGTCGCAGGCAGGAAGATGGCGTTTAAGCCCCCATTGCTTTCCTTTTTAATTTTTACAGCTTGTCTTCGAATTCGATTTGGGTCAACAATTTTAAGAAAGCGATTCTTATGATTTTTGTTTGTACAGTGCTCATGCTATTTCATTTGTTTTCTCGCAATCAAAAAAAAACCAAGTAGGGCAAGCTGTGTTTTCTCCGTAGTTGGAGGAAGACAACAGTGACAGAGTTGAGACCCGTGGCTCAACCAACCGATTTAGGATTAAATTAATTGCTTCCGGCCTGGGAAAGGTACGAGTGCTGTTGAGCAGTTCTGTGCTAGCGGGATTCAGAGCAGGTGAGAGCTTCTCCTTCCAAGGTTTGCGTGTTTCGTACGGATAACCTTGCACACACCGATAAGGATGAGAGTGAAACAAATCTGTCTTGTCCTTGTAAATATCAGTCATTTGCATCGGGGCGGAAGGGTGGCTGTGAGTGGAATGAAAGCAAAGGACAAAACCTCTTCTCCCTCTCGCTTTCCTCCCTCCATCCGCTGCTTCTCACGCTCGCTCCCTCCCTTTTAAGAAATAAGTATTGACCTTGTAAGTAAGCCCCACAGCCAGCACGCCATGCCCGCCAGCCCGGGCGCGTCTCCTCGGATGCGATGGCACGCTTACGGACGGACGCGTGAGCCGCGTTCGCTTCCAAACCCCTTCATGCCGGGCGGACGTGTACTGCCAGTGTATGTAATTTAATGATGCATCTAAGGGTTTACGACGTGAGTGGTGCGGAAAATATGTCTGTAAATGCTACATTGAAAGATCTGGGAAGATTTGATAAAAGTGAACATTTACAATTGTCAGATGAAGTGTGGGAGAGACAAGTTTAAAGAGGGAAATTTTGTAACTAGGCGTAAGCGTTCTACCCTTAGCGTCCTCCTGCAGGGCGTCTGTATCCTAGCGCCGTTTAAGGACAGGTGTCAGAACTGGCACAGGAGGGTTGATTCAACGAAGTGAAGGTGTCCCGTCGGAGAGTGTGCACAGCAAGGACCTCAGTGCAAAGAGGACTCAGCATTGTGTCCGTATTGAATTTGGAAAGGAAAGAAACAGGATCATTAATGTGTGACCAATTTTTAATGGCTCTCTGCTTTAACAGACTTAGTTACAAATTAACTGACCGAAAGGCTAATAGTGATCACACCGCGGAAGAGGCTTCTTCTGCACAGACGAGTGTGAGTGGGCCTCGCTCGGTGGGCTGGCCAGTCACAGACAGTGCCGCCTCCTGTCCCCTGCCTGTAGCTGGTTAGTTTCCTGTCTTCCAGTCCCGTGCATGTAGAAATTAGAGGGGAGACCAGCCATCCCCAGCACTGAAATGACTTGGCGTTGGTGGTTCTCCAGCGAGGCGGGTAGGTGGTACGCCTCTGTGTCTGTGATCAGGTGAGCCTCCAGGCCTTAGGGAAGGAGATGCTGCTGGTCCCCAGGCCACCGGAGGCCGTGTGGCCCCGTCAGGGACACTGAGCTCTGTGTCCCAGTCTCACGGGTGTCTGTCCACGTTAAAAACCGCAGGCTCTGCTGTTGCCAGCGCACCCGGCGTTTCCTCACCTCACCTCCCCGTTTCCGAAAGGGCACAGCTGAGCTCCGTGTGGAAATACAGGTGCACGTGACCACCACGCAGGCCCTTGCGAAGGCTGGGGAAAATCTGTTAACGTTGCCACCTTCCATAGCTCCTCAGAAGGTTTGGCAGAAGACAGCAGAAGGAATGAAAACCTATTCTAATACCAGTCAGAAATCAATCCCATGGTTACTTTATTTCACCTAGTTATTGTTTAATGGATGGGTTAACCTGAGGGTTATTTCGGTTTGATTATAACAGGACCTCATTGATTTGTCCGTGACATCGGCCGACGTGCGTGTGTAGACAAGGGCACCTTCAGTTTGCTTCTGACCAGGGTGAGGGAAGCACCTTCTGAGGTCGTGACACACAACCCACCTTAGATTGTTGTGCCTCATCAATTTAAAACCAACAGTTATTTCCCTGCTCTCCCTTTTGCATTTAAAAAAACTTAACATGTTATAATGACTTAAAAACTTGGAGGAAGAAAATGAGAAATTTATCTTTGATGACAGTTACTCTTATATGTTTGGTTTCTACCATACGTAATTAAAAAAATAGATAATTATAAGAATGGAGAAATAAATTTACAAAATAAAATAACCTAGATGTCTTGCTTTTCTAACATGAGACAGTATGATTTGGCGTTTGTCTTACTGGCTTTTCATTTGGGGATTCCCAAATCTTGTTTATTACAAGTATTTTTAAAGTTAAAAATATATTGTAACAAACTTACCTCAAAAGTGTACGTTGTTTTAAGTATGCTAATTAAGAGTGCTGGATTGTAACATTTGTTTCTGCCACATTGGGTGGTGGATTTGTTCACTCTTGTTTACTGCTGCACACTTAATGCTTATTGGTGGTAATGACACGTTTGATTGTCATGTGGAAGCGTATCACATTTATGATGTTTTTATATTTTACTTGAATGTACTAGTGATAAAAACTTAACTTCCCTCTTTGGATTTTTTTTATTCTGACCTTGGTTTCTCATATGTGACCTTGAGAACATTAGTCAGTTTCTCCGAACTTTGGCTTTTCATCCCTAAAGTAGAGACTCTGGCAAATGACACCTGAGGTCTCTCTAGCTCCGAGATCCGGTCACCCTGTGCAGTGTGAGAGCTCACTCGTGTGCCAGGTCTTTATCTGCAGTGTCACCCGTGACAGAGGTCAAGTTCCACTGCAAGTACGCAGACCATTCAGAAACCACATCACGAGCCTCGTTCTTTCTAAATGGAAACTGAGTTTTGAGAATGGAAGCAAGTTTTCAGAACTGGTCATTGGTGTTTGCTGATTTGATTACTTTTCACTGATTTTATTCTTCAGTGATTAAGAACGTGTGTTCTGGAGTCAGCTTTGAGCTCACCCCCTCCACCCGATGGCTGTTTGATCTTGGGTGTGTGTAACTCAGGTTCTCCAGGCTTTTGCTTTCTGCTCTGCAAATCAGGAGTAGCAATGATGTGTACTGCTCGGTGTTATCAGGAGGGCACAGTGAGATAATCCGTGCAGAGCTGGGCACATAGCAAGAGCTTAACGGAGCTTGGCTGTTGGGATTGTGGTCGTGACTTTGTCCTTTGCAGTTGTAGCAGGATTGCAGAGACAGCTTACATAAGTCTGGCAGTTTTCTGAACCGGCTCTCAGTATCCATCCCCATGATCTGGGTGGACTGTGGAAATACCTCAGATGTGGTTTGCTCTTCTAGGGGTTATGAGTGGGCGTGGAGCCCCTGGACCGGCCGTCAGCCATGGGTTCACGCTTGTCCAATCAAGCAGTGTTAGTTTTGCCTGCACATTTATTTTTATGATGATTTGAAAAGAAGAAATGATGTATCCAGCGATAAGACGATTTTTATCTTCTTTCTTGTATTCGCTTCACCTTTCGTGGACTGCTGCTGTTTGTGTCACGTGTCTCAGCTCTTAGGAGAGAACTGAGTGGTCGTTAGAGTATTGATGGTTTCTTAGAAGTAACCTGTGGCCCCGTATTCTCATGTTTTGATGACGAACGGACTCGTCCAGTGCTAGCGGAAACTTCGTGTGGTGCATTTCAGCTGTGCCTCTTGGGTTTTAAAGGCGCCGTGTATCATAGGGCATGCTGCTTGCTGTCTGTTTAATTCCATTTGTCCTGTGCTGGGGGCCGCAGGATGGAGGCATGTGTACGTATCTTTGACCACGAGTCAGTGATTTGGGCCAAACTACCTGACAGTGTCCTGAACCAGGTCCGAACTTTTGTTTTTCTTCGTTTTTCATCACTGGCCTATTTATCTTGGTCAAATCCTAATCATACACCCGTGTGGTGGGGAGCCAGCCCGAGGCCCCATGGCCAGGAAAGGGGAACTGGCATTCTCACCTGCTCTGCCACCCCCCACCCCCAGGACCCGCAGACACAATCGGAAACCCCCTGCCTTCTGGGAACCCCGGCTTCTTAGAGTGGGGCGAAGGGGGCTGGACGTGTGGGCTGAGGACCAGGTTATGAATTCTTCCAGCATCGTGGCAGGGATACATGGGCTCTCTGATGATGCATCTGTTTTGATATATTTTGCATATTTCATTTCTCCCATTTCCGACTTCACGTTCGCTATTAAGATTACCTAGAGTCGTGGGGTCCGGCGAGTTCGTCGCGCCGTCGGGGGCCGCTCTGCGCCTTCCCGTGGACTCTGCGGGGTTGAAACCGGATGCCCTGTCTCTGATGCCATCGTGGATGAGAGCCTGGGCCGAGGTGACAGCAGATGGCCGCCCTTTGTAGAAATGCGCCAGGCCAGCGTGGTGACGTGACATTGGTGAACGTTTGCTAAAGGCCAGTGGCACGTGAGAACTAAGTCCAGGGCCAGGGGCTTTGTGTGGGTGTGTGGGATGGGGACGGATGGGGGGCTTTTGTTCTCCTCATTTTGGGGGCTGCCGTCTCCCTGGGGAGAGAGCTCTGCTTTGGCCTCTGCGAACAGTGCTTTGTCCTTCAAAATGCTCGCCCCGGGGTCTTCAGCCCCATTTCAGTGCTGAGGAAAGATTTGCTTCTTTCCACCGCACCCCACAGCGGCGAACGGGTCTGCCAGCCCCCAGGGGCGCTGTCCCCTCGTGATGACGCGCGTCCGGCAGCGTGTGCGGCTGGGACAGGCTGTGGTCCCAGGAGGAGCCCGTCTCACCGCCCGTCACGTGCGACCCCGAGTTGCCTCCTTGAGTTGTGCGGTCCCCCAGAGCGTGCCCTGGCGTGGGCCTGGGCCAGGCCTCCCGGTCCTGGGAGGTGGGCCGTCGGCATCCGCATGGCCCGTAGGAGCTGTGAACACGCAGCATCCAAGGCCTGCGTCACCTCAGCAGCATCTCTACGTGAGAACGGAACCAGCGCTGGACCACTCTGGGAGGAAACAAGCCAGCCTTAAAAACAGAACAGAACAGATCCTTAGAACAGCACAGGAAACATCAGTTGGTTTGCCCGCATTGGGGGTTAGGTCGTGAGAGTCACAGAGTCATCCTGTGTGACGTGTGTGCTTGGGTCGCATTGTAGAGTGTATCTCTTACTGTGGGGCAAGGTTCGTGCAGCGTGAAAGCCAGCTGAGCAGACATCTCCGAGCTCCTTATCGCGGTGCCCTGTTTGTGGTGTTTGCAGTCCTTAGCGTACACACCCGCCAGGAAACCTTCTGCTCTGTGAAGACCATCGACAGTGAACGATGCCGGGAGCCTTTCACGCGCTTGGCTGTGCGCGGGGAGCTCCTGGGGACCGAGGGGGCACGCAGCCGTCCCCAACCTGGCGGGCAGGCGCGGGGCCCTGCGTTCTGGCGTGTCCCGTATGGGTCCCAGGCGTGCCTTGGTGGGACTACCTTTCAGGAAATAACTGACCCGCCTGTGCAGGCCCTTCACGGGGTGTATTTTCAACCTTGTAACAATTCTGAGAGGGGACACCCCTGCACCCCCAGCTCTGCCTCGCGTTGCACAAATAAGGACACTGCAGCCACGTTGGTTCCAGTTGGTGGCTTCCGTGGCATCTCAGAGATGCTGAGGGCAGGGCGGGACTCACGCCCAGGCTGCCCTCCCTTCTTGGAAGGAAGTCGGGTGACGTGAGATGTGAAGGGTGAACTGTCCTGATTGTGGGGGTCACGTGACCCTCATGGGACAGAAGAACGACAGTTTCAGTAGCCTGGGCAGGAAGCGTTGGTCTTGCTGTTTCTCGGTGGCCGTGCAGACCCACACCCTCCGTAAGCCGAGCTGGGGACGGGGGACACACGAGCCCAGACGGGCGGGTCTGTTCGGTGCTCGCCATCACCTCTCGGGACTCCAGTCCAGCTCTGCCTCCAGCTTCGGGGTCTTAGGTGACAGCTTCGCAGCTTGTCAAAACCCCAGGACACTTGACAGCACCGAGCCTCGAGAGCTCTTCCAGACCCCAAATCCTGGGGTTTAATCTTTTGAAACAAAGTATTTCCTGGGCCTTACCCTGATGGAGCCCACGTGGCTGAGCAGAACAGAACGTGTGTGCGTGTTTCGAGCCCCTCCAGGCGCACGATGTGAACAGGATCACATCCGGGGGTGCAGCCCCGGCCCGGCGCTCTGCTCCCCAGAGCTCCCCTGGGAACGGGCACCCCCCCCCCTTCCCTCAGAGCGTGTCCCTGGTCTCCTGTCTGCGGGGCTCGGGAGCCGGGTGCTGGAGCGCGAGGCCGGACCACCCTACGACACCACAAGCTCAAGTTCACCTCATTGCATAGAGAAAGGGAGAGGGAGAGGGCTTTTCTTTCAAAACCAGGCAACCGCTGCTGCCCGTGTGTAGGCGGGACGCTCTGTGCAGTGGGCTCCGTGAGGGCCGAGGAGACGGTCGTCCCGTGCCCGGGAAGCTGGGCGGCTGCGTGTGGCTGTGCACTCCGCGGCCCTGTAGAGGCGCTGTAGTTTTAATATGCAGGTTGTCATCCCTCTCTCAGGCGTGTGTGCTCCCTTCTCTGTTTAAGGCTGTAACATTGTATGCTCAAATTCCCAGCTAACGTTAGTTTTAATCCTAAGCTGTATTATAGAGATACGTATTCTTTTAAAATACTGTTCTACAATCGTTCCGTGTTTAACACACCCAGACCTCTTACTTGGACCTGCAGCGGATTAACTTCGTTGCTCTGCTCGCTATCTTGGAGAGAACGTGACGTCGGATGAGTTACACGTTACAGCAGACAGTACGAAACACGATAGACGAGGCTTACGGAAAAAGCAGAGTGGAAGGGCTCAGCTCTCTGTCAGCTGACAGAAAGGATGGTCTTCAAGTTGTTTTCTGGAGACGTGTCCCTGATGGCTGGAGGCACAGAGACAGAAATCACAGCCATGGAAGGGAACGCAGAATCGAGGACTAGGACGTTAGACCAGTTTTCAAATGGGAGAGGAAAAGGCGTAGGATACCAGAAGATTGCACATGTATACAGATTAAGATCTGTAACTCTATTAAAATTCGTCGTGTGTGATTGTAATACGTGTCAGAACGGCTGTTGGTCTGTAAACGTTGAAACTCTTGGAGGCCGTTTCCCCGTTTCTAAGAACGGAAGGGGCGGTGCCACGTGGTTTTACCCACCACCGACGTGCCGATCCGTGTTCATTGTTCTTGAAAGCCTGAAGGAAATCCCGTGCTCCCGTGCCAGGGCCCCACCGTGCTCTGAAATCTGGCCGTCACCGGAGAGGCGCCTGTGGGGTTGTTTCCGGAGCTTCCCAGGTGCCCGCGGGGAGGAAGTGGCCCTGTGGCTGCGCCCTGGCACGGCCTCCACCCGGCCCTCTGGGGTGGGCCTCGTGGGGGGGGGGAGGCAGGCGGAGGAGGCAGTAGAAGTGTCTTCAGCGGGGAACTGGCAGTAAACGCCAGGCTCTGGTGACATCCAGAGTTGAGGGAGGCAGCTTTGGGGAGAACGGGCAGAAATGGGAACTAACTGTGTCACTCGCAGGCTAGAAAGGTTTCTCTTATTCTGCACCCCGTAGTCCCTGGAGGAATTTCGAGCATTTGGGTCTGTCACCCTGCATAGCTCTCAGGAAGGGTGTTGATGTCAGCAACTCCTGCCGTGTCCTAAAACGTGAAGGGGACGGACTCAGGGATCCCCACTTGGAAACGTGAAACGAGGATGTTTTCTGTGAATCGCAGCTTGAGGAAGGGAGTCAGGAAACAATCCACCCTGGCCTTCGGGGTGGAGGGTGGACCCCCACCCTTCGGTGCTGTGTGAAATCGGAGTCAGCCCGTAGGCCTTTGGTTACCGGGGGACCCAGATGCCTGCAGGGGCTTCCTCGCTTGTGGTTTTCCAGTTGTGGATTTATTTTACTGAGTGTTTACTGCAGCCATTCGGAAAGTACTCTGTATCGGTTGTGTTTTGCAGACCGTGGGAAATGGCGAGTCAAGGACGGTGCCTTTGTGGGGGTTAGGGGGTGGGGAGGAAGGAGCCCCGCGTGTCCCAGAGCCGTGGAGCTCCGCGTGGTTTTCTGCCCGGTGCAGGTGGAGCAGGTTCTGTCGTCCCCAAGGTGATGGAATCACACCGGGAGGGTTTACGTCGCATGATAAAGGCGTAGGACACTTAACTTGTTTAATTTCGATAGGAGATTTAGGGAAACAGCTTGAGCTCTGTTCTTCAGTCTCAGCTGAGAGATTAGGGTATAAAAAATAGTTTCTCTGCGTGATGGAAATGTCTCATGAGTAATATTAGAATCCAGTTAATATCGTTAATATCGTTTGTCGTATTCAAAACGCACAGCGAGTTCAGTTCGTGTTAATATTTAGCAGAGCATTCGACGGCCGAGGCCCCTCCTGGTCCGTGTCTGAGCGTGGGGGGAGGCCGGTGCGAGCTGGGCCCGGCCAGGGTGACCAATGGTCAGTTTCCAAATGAAGGAAAGCCTGCCTCTGCCCGCCCCCGTCCCCAGAAAAGAAAAAGGTAACAAAGCGTCTGTTTTCAACGCTGCCCGGTTAGGCTGGGGGAACATTGTTTCTGTGTGTTTTGATGCTGTTTCTTCAGCCGAGAGTTCCAGTTCTGGTCCGTTTAATGTGGGCATCTCGGGGACGGAAATCCCTTCTTGATGGCTGTGGCAGTGAGACTGTCCCGAGTCTGAGGCCCTCTCCCTGCTCGTTCTTCCCGGAAGCCACACACAGCGCGTGGCTGGGCGGAGCTGCTTGTGGGGTGGACAGGTGCTCTGCAGCCACGCACGAGCGAGCCCGTGGCTGGCAGGGGTGTCCCGGTGTGTGCACACGACAAAGGGCCGGGGAACGTCGGGACAGAAGCGCACAGGGCAGTCACAGCCGTGCGCGCCCCGGGTGCCCGGAGCTCAGATGCTGGCGAGGACCCGGAAAGCCCTCCCCGTGTCCCGCCCTGTCCCCCGTGTCCTGCTCTGTCCCCCACAGTGCTGCGGGCTTTCGGGAAGCTGCGCGTTCACGTTAACGTACACGTGACTTACCGGGGCGCAAATCCTGTCCTTTCCAATCAGCTCTTTAGGAGAAAATTTGTGGCTGCTTTTCACCTCTTGCGCTTAGAAAACGTTTGACTTCAGAGGAAGTTAGTTATTTTAAAAAAAGATTTTTATTAATGTTATTTGAATATATAAAATTATAAGTGATGGGGTCAAACCATTCTGTAGGCTGTGACAAAGCGAGAGGCAGGAAGCTATATATATATATATATATATATATATATATATATGTATATACACATACACATACATACATACACATATATATGTGTATATATACTCACACACACACACATATATATGTATGTATATATATACACACGCATACACGTTCATAAAATTCGGATGTTTGTAAGGACGTTTAAACCATTCTGCGTATCTCAGACATCCCCCATAATGGGGATTATGACATATAGACTTCACGTATTTCAAACAGATTTAAGATGAAAATAAAACATCCAGATACGTTTGGTCTAGGAACCGGTGCTTTCTGTAACACTGGGTCGTGGGCGTTTCCGGCTTTGTGGCCCCAGGTGGCCCCGTGGCGACTGCTGAACCCGCAGTGGGGGCCTGGGGAGCAGAGGGCGGTCAGCCCGCGGGCTCTCGCCGGCCAGTCCCTTCCTGAGAATAGTTGTAAGGCGTGGGCGGAGAGGCGGTCTCTCTTTTTTTCCTCTCCTACTTTTGGGAGAAGCGAAACGCGCCAACATCAGTCTCTAGAACCCGCCTAGAATGGTGTGTGCGAGGCTGGGTTCAGGGGAACCTCTCTTTCCAGCCCCCCTCTCTTTCCAGCAGCGGTTCCCAGCTGTCCCCCAGCTCCCTGCTTGTCAGGGCTCCCTGTGCTGCCTTGGAACGTAATTAACCCATGACTTAAAAACCCAAGCCGTGCTCTCACTAAGGAGAAGTGAAGTGACAGACAGTGGGTGCAGCATTATGCACATGCTCAGGGATGGCCGTGCCCGGAGCAGTGGGTGCTGGAGGGGCAGAGTCTGCCCCGCGAGGGGGAAGCTGCAGATCGCCCAGCCGCTTCCGTCCGTGAGCCTTGCTGTAGGAGAATACAGAGTCAGCTGCAAGAGGTGGACCCACCTCCCCTAGGAGCAGAGGGCTCGCCCGGGTCCTTGGACCGCCCCCCTGAAGGATGGCTGCTGTTGGCCGCTCTGCCTGCATCGCACGTAGACTAGACTCTCCCTGGTCCACAGAGCCCCCCCCACACCCCCGCTGCTACCGCCGCCGTGTGGGCGACTCAGGTACCACGAGCTCGCTGCGGTGGTGTCCCCATCCCTGTGACCGTTCCCAATGCCCCTGCAGGTTTGCACAGGTGAGTTAGGACAGGGGCGTGCAGGTGAGGGTGAGTCGTCCCGTGCCTCCAGGGCGAAGTTTCTTATCAATGTTCCAACATCCTGCAGAGTCTGAGCCCTTGTAAGTGTGTCGAAAACAGCTTATTACCAAGAATAGTTAAAATTTCTGGTTTCATCTACAAAGCTAGATTTTTTTTAAGGAATGCCTATCCTGAAAAGATTAGTGTGGTTTAGGTTAAAATGTATTACTTTAAGCACTATTTTATAAAAAGATTTTACTTTGCTCTAAATAAGATTTCAGTGATTTGGAAAATTCATCTAAGTAAAATATTAACGAAGACTTTAAGAACATTTGTTCTTTTTGAGGAAACCGTTCTTTTGAAGAATTAAGGGGAAAAATAATCTCTCTGAAAAACGAACCAAAACGAGGACAAAATATTATTCATTCTAGCACAACATATTCAGCATATAAGGCAAACTTAGGAAGTGTCTTTTGCTATTTGAAAAACGTGGGTTTTTTTTCCCAGATAGTTTTTGAGACTTTAGAACATATCTTAAGCATCCTATAATACAATCTCATTCATACCAACTGTCATACATTCTAGACATAAAATAGCCCAGATAAGTAAAAAAGCAGCAGTTGGACGGTGGGTTGGTCCCTCCTGGCTGCTTTACCGGGGTCCGTAAGCAGTGAGTCTCACTGCGGACCCTCGAGCCCTGGCTTCTGAAGTGTGGATCACAAATGCATGTGTCTTCCAAGCAGGGTTTGGTCGTTAGACGAGCCAGTTAGGTTCGGAAACTGCTTCGAAAACTGTAGGACTGTAGACAATACGACTAGTTTTAGCAGTTTAAAGGTGGGCTGTTGGCCAGTGACCTTTTGATGAGATCCAGAGTTGATTTCCTTTAAGCCAACTGGAAATCTAGAGAAATGAAAAAAAAATTTTTTTTTTCCTTCCAAAACCAAAATGTGAAAACTGTACATGAAATGTAAGCCCTCATGTATGTATACCCATTCTAATCTGCAAGCCTGTATTTATTTGTGGAACGAACTCACGGAAAAGTTGTCAAAAGCTTCTGGGAAGGGTGGTGTGTAAGCTTCTTGTGGTTTCACTGACGAAAGTGTACATTTTTGATGAAGCATACAAGTTACGTTGGTAGAGTCGGCCGACAGATCTGTTCGACTGGATCGATCACCTAGTTAACGATTCGTTTGTGATGGGGACCACGCTGGTTTCACTGCGCGGTCTGTGTGAACGTGGCGTGGCCCCGTGCTGGCCCGGCCCTTCACAAGACTGTTTATATAAATAAGCTTCCTTCCAGAGCCACAGAGGTCCTCACAAACGAACAGCTTCATGGCGATCAGAGGTGTTTTTCTTTAATTCAAGGATTCAAAGTCTTAGAAATGTTTGCATTTTTTTATACAACAAAAAAACATTTTGAGAAAAAAAATTGTCGTAATTATAAAGTCATCTGTGCCTTCTTCAGGCCTCAGGCTTGTGGTCAACTACTAAGGTAATGATACAGAAGTCGCCCTCCTTCTCGTCAGTACTCCAAAACCGTTGGGCTCAGGGGTGGTTAACTTTAGAGTGCCTGCATTTACTTATCCAGAGGAGTGTTTGGCCAAGGCAGTCAGCATTATTACTGTTTGCTTACCAGATATGCCAAGACTGTGTGTGCTTTTGGGACAGAAGAAGTAATCATACCCTATCTGCTCAGAATGAGCTCTCCTCCATTCCGTTTGTGTTTTTAATAACCGCGTGCAGAATGATGTTTGATGTACAATGTCTTCGTAATGTTTCCAGACCATCCTTTTGTCTCGCAGTTTCGTAACTGACCCAGCAATAAAGCTGCCTCCTTAAAGTGTGTGCTCCGATGGCTTTTGTGTCTTCGCAGAGTTGTACCATCACCACCATCACAGTCAGTTTTAGAATGTTCCAGCCTCAAGGAAGAGGTCCTACACCCCCGAAGCTTCATCCCTCCAGTGTTCTCATCTCTTCCAGCCCTCGGCATCCGCTAAGCTACTTTCTCTCTTTCTCTGTGGATTTGCCCTTAGAACAACCTGTTTTCAACCTGAAGGGTGTGTAGCAGGAGGTTTGTAGACTCGTCTCGCATTCCACGGTGGGGTTACCCGGTGCACCTCCGTGAGCCGCTGAGTGGGGCGTGGGGCCTCCGGCTGATGGGCATCACAGAGATTCCCCCCGACGGTGCCCGGGGGTGAGCGTGGCTGTGATGCGGTGCCTGAGAAGTGGCAGGAACCATGATGCTGTGCTGCTGCAAGTGTGGCGTGTGTGCGGTGGCGTCGAGAGGAAGCTGCCCGCATGCTCCGTGAACGCCGGAGAATCAGCTAGGACGGGCGGGCCCACGCGGCCCGCCGGGGGTGTTTGTGCTCACGCGGTGTGTACGCCAGCCGCTACTGTGGTCTCTCGGCGGGAGCCCCCAGGGGCAGCCCGAGCACAGGTGGAAGTGAACTTGACGTAATTACGTACAAGACACAGAGTCCTCTGCACAGTGGCTGAAGTCACGGCCCAGCGTGGCGATCGAAACACTGACCGATGTCCGAACGGAGCAGCGTCATCTGCGTCCGCGTGGGCTTGTTGACAGATGATCAGTTGGCCTGTGACACCGGTCAGGATTCGATAACTAGATACCGAAAAGGGAAAGCTGGTTACGAGCGGAGCCCAAGCCCGATTGCCTGGTTGTAATTTAGAAGTTGTTGTTGTTTGAAGACGAATTCACGGCCACCTGTGTCTCTTCTTCTTGGCATCGGTGCCGTTGTCCTTTGTGGCCAGATCACCTGTAAAGAGGCTGCTCTGGGTCGTCAGTTCGTCCAGCCACCGCCCCGTCCCGCCTGCCTGCCGCCGTCAGCTGGGCACATGGGGACCGCTGCGCGAGACACAGCTGTCCCGTTTAGTTTCTGTGGATTTTGATGTGAGTGTAATGTTCAGATGAAGTCAGAAATATGGAGTGCTCTGCGTGTGAGGACGTAGGGTTCGGGTCCGATTTCTTGAGATTGTGGGCACATGCGTAGTAGGTTCTAACAGGAGTCAGAGTCAGAAAAACGCACCGCGATTCTGGTTTCAGAGGCGCAGGGGCTGTTGGGGACGCACTCCCTGCTGGGAAGGACTTTTGTGAGTGAGAGGGACTTAGGCAGTAAAAAAAATTCAACTTTTTTTTTTTTTTGATGCCAATTTGAACTTTTCCAACAATTTGCTCATTACTCGAACACATTTATACCAGCAATGAGAGGGTCTCTTCCCTGGTGTGGTGGCGCGTGACCTCGAAGGCATGCGTCTGTTTCACGTTTGTGGCTCCAGTTCCCGGCACTGGCGCTGCCACCTCACCTGGGCTCAGGTGTGCTGCCTCCGGTGACCCCTGCAGCTGGTGCAGGAGGGAGGGTTTGGGGGCGCCCTGTCTCTTTCTCGTTGAGAATCTCCTTTATGTTCCAAGTATAAAATTCAGGACTAGGGTAAAAAGAGATTTCTGTGTTTGTCTTTATTTAATATAACTTTTAATGCTCCCTAAATGGCCCATAAAATGGTCCCCTAAGTTAAAATCTTACAGCGTAGTTTTAAAAGAGCCTGAAGCTTTCTGCCTGGTCTGAACAGTGTTGCGTGCTGCTGAGAAGTCCCTGGTTTCCTGTCCTCACACTGTCCCCTGTGCCAGTTAACGAACCCTTGTAACTCCTTCTTTTTCTCATGAAGACAGGTATGAAAACAAGCATTCATCAGATCAGGAGACTCGCCAGCTCATGCTATCACCTCACTGAATGGTGCTGCTGATGATAACGACGCTTTTGTTTGGGCTGTATTTTCACTTAGGATATAGGAGGTCACATGTCATCTGAAATTGCTGGCCACAGACTTGAGGTGTAGAGCAGAATGCGTAGGCTGGGTGGCTTGGTAGAGTCAATAGAGTAAAAAACAGTGCAAATTGAAATACTAAACGAACAGGAATTACCTTAGACTATATAAACGACATTGCGATGTTATGCTTATGTGTTTCTTTTCGATAGAAGGTCTAAATACGTTCGTAGCTTTCCGTTCTGGTTAGCGATACAGACCTCCCACCTCCCAGGCACCTGGCCTTTCTCGCTGCTTTTGTGAGTGTCTTTAACATGCGGCTAGTATCCACCCTCCTGTAGTTAGCGGGAATGTGCAGAATAAGAACTCCATGCCGTGATCGGTCTTCAGCGACAGCTCTCGTGTGTCCAGAGGTGTAAGGCTGGTACAGTGACAGGGGAGAAACAGTGTTGTCCCACTCTGCTCCCGACCCCTATCCCCCCCCCCACCCCGCCCCTCGAATCCCTGGAGATGTCGAGACTTTGTTCCCATAATGAATGCGTAACTGACTCGTAGCCCCTGGGTGCTCATTGGGATCAGTTCCCCTGTCCTCACTGGCCATTCAAGTGCCACCATCCCCTTTCCCGGATGAGGACTCTGAGGCCCAAGGCCACCCAGTTGCAGAACTGAATTCTGATCAGATCGAGCCAGGTCTGAAAACCCACATTTTTTCTCCCTGTTGTTGGCCTTCACATTTCAGGGAGGGGAGAGCACAAGAACACAGTGACTATGAAATTCATAGCCGAAGAACAGAATTCAGTTCAGCAAACATGATGCCCATCACTAGGCAAAGGCGTCGTGAACTCTGAGACTGGCCTCGAGAGAAGGGTGCTTCGAGGGAGACGAGGACAGGGACAGGAGCAGAAGGAATGTTTTTTCAGTTTTGAAGTGATTCACACGTCATTTATAAATCGTTCCAGAGGACCCCATCTCTCCGTCTAGAACATTCCCTAGGGTTTATTGTCTCTCACAGTATTTTCCTAAACTCTGCCTGGCTTTCCTTCCTTTGCAACCTAAATTTTGCTCTTTTTCAGGATTTTGTCTTCAGTCTGTTCGTAATAAGTTTTCGAATGAAAATAAAAAGTTAGCAGGCATCACACAGGTTTCTGAAATAAGACTTTGGGAACTGACACGTGAAGTGTCTTTGCTTTTATGAATGCAGGGTGGTCACGTTGGTTTATTCTAACAGAAATGGTTCCTAAAAATGGGGTTGGTTATCATTATCTACTAAATGCAGTTCAGTAGGGAGACTTTCCAATCATGAGCTTCACAGTGGGGATACATGAGGAGGGAGGAGTTCTCGTCACAAGAATATTGGGAACGACGGATGCACGTTATGTATGTGAAAATCACTGTAAAATCTTAGCTAAGCTGTTTTCCTGAGGCTGTCCTCTCCCTCCCTCTCTCTCTCCCTCTCTCTCTCTCTCCCTCTCCCTCTCTCTCTCTTTCTCTCTCTCTCTCTCTCTCTCTCTCTCTCTCTCTCTCTCTCTCTTCTTAACATGACAGTAGATATTTACTCCCTCCCTCTTTCCCTTGCTGTGAACAGTTGCACTGAAGCATTATCAGCATTAAAAACATATTTGGGAGGAAATCCAAGCCAAGCATCTGTTACCCAGCCAGACATTTCCCAAAATCCTTCCAGCTGCAGGGAGTGGGCCTGCCCGCCGCGTGCTTCTGACACAGGGGGCAGCAGGCGTGCCTCCCCTCAAGGGGCGGGGGCAGGGGGGCTTGTGGACTGTGAGACAGGAGGGAAAGGCTATCATATTTCACCCAAGGCAAAGCTCTCTTAAGTCAAAGAAAACAAGACCCCCGTTATCCATATCTAGTAAAAGTCTGCAGGTCTATCCACCGGTTTGAATTTGAAAGGCTATTGAAATTTGAATTTCCCTCCCTACCTTAACGTTTTTATGTTTGTAATCAAGATGAGATTTCTCAGTAAACCCATTTTGGAATGTAATAGGATAAAGGTTTGAAATTGACACTGCTTTCTCACTCACTGTGAAAAAGGGTTTTAAGAGTGGTTCTCGGGTCCCTCAGTGTGATTAAAATACAAGGGAAAAATAGCAGCACATGTTAATACAGTGGAAGAAACAAAAAACGCCACTTTGATTCATTTTCTTACTTATCAGTGTTAGCATTAAGGCTTTCTATTCCCTGCTGAGTTCATTTTGATGAAGGTTCTCAAACAGTTTGAGGGTTTTTATTTAAAGAAGGATGTTTTCCAAATATCTTCCTTGATTTTTAACGACAAATGTAGGTCTTTTGGGGCGGGATTCTGTCTTAGGGATATTCACATTCATAGTGT
Source organism: Macroglossus sobrinus (assembly GCA_004027375.1). Lineage (NCBI taxonomy): Eukaryota > Metazoa > Chordata > Mammalia > Chiroptera > Pteropodidae > Macroglossus > Macroglossus sobrinus. The sequence continues at coordinate 26,044 of PVKZ01005236.1, forward strand.
ATATTCTTCCTTTGAACATCAAATTGGCCTTATGTCCTAATAGAGACAGGATATTGATTTACGGAAACCAGGTAGAAATTATGGAGTGGGCAGAAGATTCTGTAAACTGTTAGTGCGATCCTAAAATCCATACCTTGTAAAACCGAGTGCTCAATCGGGGTTTTCTTTATTGGATGGATGCTCTAGGAGCTCGGTAGGAGCTGGTGTGGGGCCCAGTGGGGGCCCAGTGAAGTTAGGGTGCTCCTGCGAACGGTTCTGCAGGCTTTCGTTTTTCTGTGTTTGGGGTGTTGGTGTATCTGTTCCGTCTCTGGCACTCTCCCATTCCTCTTCATTCATGTTTATTATTCTGCCCTCCGTGTTCAGCCCATCCCTTATAAAAATAGGATGTTTTTACAAAGATAAATTTAATTTCGATTCGAGGTTATATTCCTTAATGCGAGTAAACTTTCTCCCCACCCCCAACAGGCTGCTTTTGGCTTAAGAGTCCTCGGTTGATTTTTCTTTGTGGTGCTTGATTTAAAAACGTTTCCACGTACAGGCGATAATGGCCACGTTGACTTGCGAGAGTCTCGAATTAGAACATGATTTTTTGAAAGCTATACCTAAAATGTTGTCTTATCATGAATGTAGTTTCAAAAAAATTATTCAGCAGGCGGATCTAAGCAGAAGGAGCGTTTCTTAGCGTTTGCTTTTCTCAAGTACGTTACACGGAAAACACGTGCCATGAAAATAATGAGGCCCATCGGAGAGCACGTTGGCTGTGGCCTGCTGGCAGTTTCTTTCCCTACGTGCACACGTTCTCTCAGCCTTTAGCATCCACTTGCCATCCCGGGCTGTGTCCATTTGTCCTGGGTATTTCAGGCAGGTTATTGTGAGAGCTCCCTTGCACCTGTTGACGACGCTGGCATCGGTCCTACACCAGCCAGTCCACCCCGGGTTCTCATTCCAGCTGGGACATCCTTCCGGGACGTGTGCGACGGGGTCGGGGTCAGCGTGCCGTTGGCCTGTGACTGCCGCGCCTGTTCACGGGGCGGCGTGCCTGCCGTCCCCGCACCCCCCGCCGCCCCTTCTGCAGCAAGAGGAGAAAGGCTGAGATCATGTTTGTGGCAGCTGCTAGCAACAGTCTTGTTTTCTTCTGAAGAGCTGTGCTTGTCACTGCTTAACGGTGGTATCCAGCGGACCACGCCGGTGACGGCTCAGCTGTCATCGATGGGCGACGCCTCGGCATGGCATTGCGGCTGGGTGTGGATCATCAGTGGGGCCACCTCATCACGGCTGTGCCCGGAGCGGGCTGCACGGGGGGGGGCGTCACTGGGGACAGTGGGCGAAGGGCGACCAGGGCGTCGACATTGGGGGCCAGTGCTTCAGAATTCAGCGTCGCTAACTGGTGGGTGGCCTGTGGCTTTGTTGCCAGCCAGAGCGTCGACCTTCCTAAAGCCCGTTTTGTGGAGTGATGCCCGTTCCGGTTACACGGTGCAGGCTGTGGGACGCGATGGCTGTTTGTTTGACTTTTGGGTGCGTGGTGTCTATTCCGAGCCGATCAAGACGGAAGCAGCTTAAGGGCGGAGTGTGTATTAAACAGCGCTTGGTCATCCTGGGACGTAGCTCTTAGATAACGACATAAGGAGAAAAAACACGCATTATCCAGCCCCTTGATTCACTTAAATCCCTTGTAGATTTTACTTTATGCTCACCTTAAACGGTTTCTTTCATCTGGTTAAGAGGTTAGCTGGTTTGCTGTACCCTTTGAAACAACTTAAACCGGAAGATAAAAGTTCACAATAAACAGACTGGCTTTTTGAAATAGAAACAAAATATAACTTATAGGATCAATAGTATTAGAGTTTCGATACTTAATTTCTCTTCAATTTAGAATTTGATTGACTAGGCCTTAAACTAGGTGGGAACTCCCGGGTTTAATCTCGTTCGGGGCTGGGAGGTCCGTGCGCTCACATTGCCACTTCACTCACCTGTTGGCAGGTGGGAGGGTAGGACCCGGAAAGGGCTGGCCTGTGCCCCCCACACCCCCTGTCACTGCCTCTTCTGAGCTGCTCAGGCGGGCCCTGCAGCTGTCTGTCCTCCCTGGGTTCTAGGTCTTGCTCTAGGCATTAAGGGACTTGGGCCACCCTAAACCAACACGGCACTTTCTCATCCAACTCAAAACCCTTCCATCCCGTTCAGACCCGCCCCCCACCCCATTTCTGCAAACCAGAAGAGGCAGAGTCTCTCTCTGTATTCTTCAGCTCTCTCCACTCACACCACTCACCCCCTATTTCTTTTGGCCCCTCTAGTTGGGGGCTGGGGACAGGGGAGAGGAAAGGGTGGCATCTCTTCTGACCTGGGCTGCTGTTGTCCACCGTTCTCTTGTGCTCGGTCTCCCTGTTTCTGTCTCTGCATATGTCTGTCCCTTAGGCTCTTCAGTGACATCCCCACTCTCCTCACTCCCCACCGCCGGGAACGTTCCTAGGCACCCCGAGGCGCACTGCGGTGACTTTCCCCACGCCTCTTCGGGTCTCCTGGGGGTGCACTCTGTGCCTCTCTGCTGGGGCCCCCCTGCCTGTCAGGCTGCCCACCCCGGCCTCTCTCCGCAGCCCAGCAGCAATGTGTGTGCCCCCCGCCCCCCTCCCATAGCCGGAAGGGGGCCCGTGCTGTCTTCACCGCCCTCTCCCTCCCGCCCCAGGATGAGTGCCTCCCCGGAAGCCCCACAGAGAGGCCCCTGGGTCTGTCCTTAGCGTGCACGGGCTGGTCCCTCAATCCGGGCCACGTTCAGGACGGCGGGAGTGTCCTGTCGCGGTCCCAGCCGGCGTGCTGGACTCTGCTGCGGTGCCCCGTTTTCGGAGGTGTGGATGTGAACCTCGGAGCTCTGGGCAGGACCAGTCTGAACTGTGAAGCTTTAACGCGCCGTTTGCACCTTTGCGTGGACAGTGTCCTCACCCTGTTAAGATAAAAAGTTAGTCTTTAAAGTGATTCGTTTTTACAGGTTAACTCAGAAATCGAAGTTGCATCGAAAAAAATTCTTGATTAATTGAAACGATTTTGGAAAATTCACTGAATTTGGTGGTAGATGTCTTGGCAGACTCTCACGTGGACACGTCACACACGCGGATGTGTGTCACACACACAGATACGTGTCCTGCAGGGTGACCTGTGTGTTGCAGAGTGACCCATGTGGGGGGCTCTGGGGGCTGTGTGGCTTCTCCGTTGACGACCGCAGTGGACGTGAAGTGTACAGAGGAGCAGAACCGAGTCTTCCTGGTAAAGCAGACTTGGGAATGGAGCGGTACAGACCATCACTTCTGATGCGGTCGGTGTCCGAGGTTCAGAGCCACCCCCACGCGGGGGAGCGGTCTCGTCACAGTGATGCTGATGGCACTCAGCCTGCGGGGAGGGCGCGCGTGCTGACTGGGCCTCCTGGAGAGGTGGACACCCTCGCCTTGACTCTCGCTCGACCTCCAGCTAGCTGACCTTTCTGAGCTTTGGGGGAGGGACCCCCCCCCCCCCCCCCCCCCCCCCCCCCCCCCCCCCCGCGGAGAATGTGTGCTGGTGGCTCAGGCTGCATTTGCTCCCTCCTGTGAGTTTAATCCCCATGTGTCAGTGTGTCAGGGCCCACAGCTCTGGGGCACACGTGCTTTGTCACAAGGCCGAAGGCGAGGTTCAGTGTGGCTGCAAAGGGCAGACACTTATTTGCTCACAGGGTGTATTTTGTGAGCCAGGGACCTTGCTGGTAATGTCATTCCGAGCCTGTCCCCGGCTTGCCGTGTAACAGAGTCGTTTTGAAATGAGCAGCGCAGAGCTCGGGCCGGGGACAGCGCTGCCCCAGTGCTGCTTTACGGACTCGTCTGGGGGTCGGCTCCGTCCCAACATGGGAGGGCACACGGCCACCAGCCTGAGTCAGGAGCGAGCCCCGCGCCCAGCCGGGAGGGCGAAGCAGGTCCAGAGTGATGAGCGTCTGCCAGCGTCCTTCCTTACCTGGTGCATACAAAGGCCTGCTTTTTCCCCCTTTCTGGTTTCAGGAATTATCCTCTTAAGAAACAGTGTGCTCGAGAAAGCCCAGAGGGAAGCGGTGACTATGAATTTGTCACAGAATCCCATGGCTGGGTTTTGCCATCCGTGGGGCGGGTTTCATTCTCGTCACAGAGGAGAGAGGAGGGTGGCTGTCACCGGCAGGACCCGCAGCCGGGAGCAGCCCGGCCTCGCGCGGCCCCGAGCCCCGCGAGCAGGTGCTGCTCTCACACGCAGCTCGTCTCTGCACAAAGGGGGTGACGTAATCCCTTCCGCCGCGGCCACGTGGCCGGCCTGCCGGCTCCGTCTCTCAGGGCGCCCCCGCGCTGCCCGCTCGGAGGGGCCGCCGCCCCTCGCCCCACCCATGTGCACACGTGTGTGCTTCCACTCTCCACAGGGGACCCTTCATGCCAAAAATGGCCAGAGCAGCACGCTGGGGAGAACCACGGAGGCCGTGTGTGCGCATAAATGTAAAACTGTGGGGAGGATGGATGCCCTGTTGCCATTAGCAACTGCTCGCCTCTTTATTAGGGGTGACAGGCTCCAAGCTGGGGCTTTCCCCTGCCTTCTGCTGCTGTCTCGTGAATTCTGACAGCGGCTCACCCGAGCTGTGCCCGAGAGGGGCCGGCAGGAGGACGGTGTTCCGTGCAGCGGCGTGAGCCCAGAGCGCAGGCTGCTTTCCAGGGTCCCTGCTCCGTGGCGGGCTGGGGCAGCAGCAGCTGTGTCATCGCTGCAGGGGGCTGCGTGCGCCCCCCACCCATTTGTCCAGCTCCGGGGGAAACGCAGCCCGCACTGGCTCCTCAGATACGCCAGCGGCTCTGGGAATGCCGCGTTCCAGGGGAGGGGACTCCGGCCCGGGAGGTGGGCCGCTGGCCGCCTTGCCACAGGGACAGCCAGGCCAGGGGCGCTCTGCGTCTGAGCCCACTGATTCTTCTTCTCTAAAGGGAGGATTAGGTTTGGCGCCGTTTTCCTCCTCGGGCGACCCTGGAGACTCTCTTGCCGGTTGTCAGAAGTCCCTGGGTGTGGGAGTCCCCGGCCGGTGAGGCTTCACGACACCAGCACAGCTTGGCCCTGAGCCGCCGGGCTCTGGGGGGTGATGTCACTGCAGTAGGGAGTCAGGTGCTGCTGCCGTGATGTTTGAGCGTTTACAAGGCTTCCTGGGCTCGGGGGTCCCACGCCTCTGGGGACCTTATTGTTAAGCTGTGCCAGTGCTCATTTTGATCAGCATTTATGGGCTGCCCCTAAGGTGACAGTATAACGAACAATCCTGTATAAAGAACAATCACAGCACCTTCCTCCCAGATTCTGAGAAGTGCCTCATTATTTGGGGGAGTTTGGAGATGGTCGGTACTGCTGTCTTCACTCCCGCCGTGCTGGCTGGTGTCTGTCCGCCTCTTCACGGCCACCGTGCAGCCCTGCCGCCCCTCAAACTGGGACGATCCCTCTGAAGGCTGGGGACTGGGTGGCGGGGACCAGAGCTGTGGTGCTCTTTCATTCATCGAGCTGACGTTTGTGGGGTACTATCGCCCAGCAGATTTTGGTGCTTTACACGTGTCACCTCTTTGAATCCTCACCCGGCCCTGGGAGGTGGGGACTGCCCCTGCAGGGGTCTGCAGGGGTCGGCTGGGGCTTTGACTCCTTCTGCAGGGGGGGAGGAGTGAGGGGTGGGCGTGGCCTCATTAGTAGATGGCACAGGTGCCAGCAGCAGCCGTGGTTATTCCGGGAAAGACGGCGTCTGTTTCTCCTCCGAAATCAGGAGGCCAGTTAGCAGCAGAGCGGAGGTGTTTGAATGTGGAGGGAGAGAAAACCAGGTGAGTTAGTATCAGACAACCTGGCTTTTCCTGGTGAGAAGGTGAGCTGAGGTCGAGGACTTGAGACTGAGGGGTTTGGGGAGAGCCTCTGTGGTCGGCACCTCTGTTCCCTGGTTTTACTTGTGGGGTTGGTCCACCGGGCACTTGACTCCATCTGGCCAGTTTGTGAAGTGACAGCGAAGCCTTAGCTCAGGGTTCTGAAGGAGCCAGCCTTTAAAAGGTGTCCCTCGCAAGCCATCGTATCTTTATAGCCTTCATCAGATCCTGTAACAGAAGACGCTGAAATAAAAATAAATCCCAGTCTGGTCTGGTGTGTACTTGTTTACAAAAGCAGAAGGTCACTTTCCGGCTGCGTCCTCGCTCGTGGTAACTTTGTGTCTTGTTCAAGACTTTGTCTCATTAAAAATTAAAGCATCTTTTTTTTTTTTTTTTTTTGGCGAGACTCTTTGGAGGCGTTTTCTGTACGTCGGGGCGGTTGCTTTTCCATCACGTCCGCTGACAGCTCGAATTGCTTTTCCGCGTGAGGTCACTCTACGTCCAGCCCTTTCTCCCGCCTGTCCTGCCCGCTGCCTGATCCCGAGGCCACCTGGCCAGGCCACCTGCCCTCTGCCCGCCTTTGCCTCCAGCACATGCACACATGCATCGTTAGCCTGCAGGTTGGGGTCTGCAGGTGGCCTCACCTGCGGCACTGAGGGCCTCATCTCTGTTCCTGATGTGGGGCCTGTTCCAAGGCGCCCCTCTCAGGGGGCCCCCCACGCTTCCTGCCACCTCCCCCAGGAAGAACAAAGATGACGGGAGAGCTCGAGAAACGATGAAATCGGTCCTCGAACATTCCTTGAAAGCTGACCTTTCCAGATCCGAATGACTCGGCTCTGATTGGGTGTTGGCTTTACTTCATGCTGACTGTGAACCGGAAGCCAAGGTCCTGGGGTGCCCGGGCGGAGGAGGCCGAGGTCCTGGGGTGCCCGGGCGGAGGAGGCCGAGGTCCTGGGGTGCCCGGGCGGAGGAGGCCGAGGTCCTGGGGTGCCCGGGCGGAGGAGGCCGAGGTCCTGGGGTGCCCGGGCGGAGGAGGGCGTGGTCCTGGGGTGCCCGGGCGGAGGAAGCCGAGGTCCTGGGGTGCCCGGGCGGAGGAGGCCGAGGTCCTGGGGTGCCCGGGCGGAGGAGGCCGAGGTCCTGGGGTGCCCGGGCGGAGGAGGCCGAGGTCCTGGGGTGCCCGGGCGGAGGAGGCCGAGGTCCTGGGGTGCCCGGGCGGAGGAGGCCGAGGTTCTGGGGTGCCCGGGCGGAGGAAGCCGAGGTCCTGGGGTGCCCGGGCGGAGGAGCGAAGGGCAGATGAGCAGCGTTCCCTGCTTCCGCCCAGTGTGTGGTGGGGGAGCAGTGACAGGTGCAGCGTAGGGGAGCTGACCCCGGGCAGACTCCCGCAGGCTCCTGGACTTGGGGTTCAGCCATCCATATTGCACCATTTCTCTCACTGGGGAGCCAGGCCCCCCGGAATGACGAGTAGCCGTTCATTCGATCGAGGAAACGCCCTCTACATCAGCATGGGGGTCCCTGATGCACATTCCTGTCGCACCCCTGTCTGTGCGATGGTGGCTCAGAGGGACCTGGCCGAAGAAAAGGAGGTGCTGTGTTCAGGGAGGGCGGGGGCCCTGCCTTCGCCTGGGGCGTGTGCGCCTCCAGCTCCTGAGTGCGGGAGGAAGTTTCCAAGTCTGTTTACAGATACTTGTTTACAGCTGACTTTCGAATGTCTGTTCGGGGTTTTGTGATGTAACGAGAATACATTTGTCATTGGTGATCGGGGGACACGCAGTAAAATCCTCGAGGGACCACGTGTTTGAAGAGCATTGCTGGAGGCCCTGCTTCTCGAAGTGTGGTTCCGGGAGCCCCGGGGCTCCCCAAGACATTCCAGGGGCTCTGCGAGTTAAAGCTGTTTTTGCTCATTGGCAAGTCCTCGCTTTACGTCATCGGTCGGTTCTGCGACTTTGCGTGCAACAGTGTCCGGTAGTAAAACCGGCTTTCCCGGAGGCTGATGGAGGCAAACAAGAGTGAGGTTCCTGCAGCACCTCGTTATGTCCTAAGGAAGTGATGTCTGAGGACAAAGGCCCTGCTGTGTGGTCTTCGCTTTGTCTCACTCTCGTTCTGTCCAAAGTGTGTAGTGATATTTTCTCAAGCTCTTTCAGACACTCAGTGATGTTTAAGTGTGTGACGGGGTCTTGAGACAGAAACCTTGGAGAAGCACGCTCAGCGTTAGGGATCGGGGGGCACCCGGGGAAGGAGGGCTCACCCATGAGGAGGAGGACGACGGGGAAGGCGAGGGCCGTGGTCCAGCCCTTTGCCTCGGCCGCATCCTCCCCGGAGCAGGCCTGTGGTTTTCACTCCCGTTTCCGCCGCAGCCCTCACCAGCAGCGTGCGTGGGTGATGGGGTGGGACGTGTGCTTTTGTGGGGACCCGGAGGCCCCGAGACCAGCCCGCTGCACCCTCTCTGTGGGGAAGCCCCATCCCGACACCGAGGAACAGCGACTTAGTCACGAAGTGTTGGCACGTGGCCGCTCGGAGGTCAGACTCTGAGCCTCCGGTCCACGGCGCCTCCTTCTTGGCCATTCTTCTTGGGGAGTCTTCAAGAGGAGGAGCTGTCAGGGGAACGCATCTGAGATCGAAATAGAAGGGGAAACATCTGGTGCGTCCTGTTCTTTCCGTCTCAAGGTTTTGGGCCAAACCTGAGACTGCTTCACTCTTCCATTCGCTCAGAGCGGTTCGAACCCCAAATTAATTTCAAATTAGTGATCCCTCGCTTGTTAATATACTTGCTTTGTTTTTTCCTTAAGTGATTTTGGCAAAAATGGTTGCTTCCTTAAAAAATATTCATAGACTTATCTGACAGGCAGTACAGGCTGCAGAGAGGAAGTCGAGTGTAGCCATCTGGAAAACCAATTTGGCATCACCTCATACACTTGAAAAGGTGCGTAAACTCTGACCCAGCAGTTCCTCCCCACCCTGGCCTAACCCTAGGCCTAGAGAACATTCCGGAAGTGGATTCTGAGCTACGTGGCCAGGGCTGTTTATGGCGGCATCCCTTTATAAGAGCAAAAATAGGAGACAACGTCCATTAACAGACAAACGTCCGTTAACAACTCTGCACAAACAAGTCCGTGGTGCAGTCACAGGATAGCGCATTAAACACAGCTCGGCGTGCACATCAGGGCAGGTGGCTTCACCATCCGAACTGGGGACACGTCGCAAGAGAACGCGTGTGGTGCGATTACCTTTCTAGGACGCTCAGAGACCAGCAGACAGAGCGATGTCGTGTGGCAGTAGATTCATAAGCGGCGAAACTGAAAAGGAAAGCAGGGACTGCTTCTCCCAGAAGCCGGGTGATTGACGCTGGGGCCAGGGGTGGGGGCCGCCGGGCAGGGCGTGGAGGAAGGAGGTGCTCGCGGTCTTAACCAGGCTGGCGGTTTCACCCAGGCGCAGACCAGCCGGCGTTCTCTTCCAAGTCTGCGGCCTGTTTTGCTTGGGCTTTGATGTGAGTAGCTGAAAGAATTAGAAAATTGATTTAAAAGCCTTTGGTTTTACCGTAAAGTGAAGAACTGGGTATTTAAAGCCAGCGGGGCGCTCAGATGCTATTTACCGTAGTGGCATCCGTCACCTGTCCTCCTGCGGGGAGGTGTTGGGGGCGCTGCCCTCACAGTGACCCGTGTCGTGCTCCCCAGGACCATCCGCACTTGGCTTTCGCAGGAAGCGGAAGAAGGAACACTCAGGATGGTTTTCCACCCCTTTAGAAACTTACTTTGGAGTGAGGTTTGCCTCCACCAGGGTGGGCCGAGCGTGTGGCCGCCGTGGACCGTTTGCCCCAAGGCTGGCGTCCTTTCGAGCAGCACAGCTAAGCTGCTCCTTTCATTGTTCGCCACGTGTCTAGGCCGAGTGGGGACGTCCCCTCTGTTCTCGGTCGTCTGTTAAAATGAGAGGCGAGCGAGCGCGTGTGAGGAAGACTGACGGTGGCAGATGAGGGGGTGGGTGGGAGAGGGGGTCTGCTGTGCCTTCTGACTCAGGCCTGAGCCAGGTCTCTTTGCAGGGTTGGAGCGCGACCCCCTGTGGGTTACAGACCCCGGTGGCAGGGTGCGCGCAGGGAGGAGCTCCTGGACGGGCGAGCCTGCCGCCCCTTTTCTTCTGGGCACCAAACGGGCACAGCCTGGCACCTCCACCAGATCCAGGGGTGCCAGGAAGCTCAGGCTCCGACCGGCGAAGCCGCCTGTGATAAAGGCACAGCGGTCACTCCCTCCATTCCCTCCCCCTTCAGAGCGGGAGAAAAGGCATCCTACTCCAGGGGACAGGCTTCCGACAACGGGGGACAACGGGGCGTGAAGTGAAAAGATGTCAGCTGGAAAGGGAGCACCTTTTGGGGTTATTAGCAAAGTTTTTGTTAACACCATTTTAGTGAGAGGAGGCGAGCTCTTTCCCCCAAAATTTTCCCTTTAGGTGACTTTATGGCTTACCTTTTTTCATTTTCAATATAGTTCTGATCTCCCCCTTTTCATGAATGAAAACGAGCTAAGCAGGACCTCAAGAATGCTCAGGTAGAAGTGGGGTACCCTAGGGTTGGGGGGGATGTGGCAGACTCTTAGGCAAAGGAATGCTCTGACTTTTGCATTGCCATTTAGTTCCTTAAATAATTTCTAGTCAGTCCTGGGAGAAGGAAATTGCCAAGGTTAATTTATCACGACTGTTGATTTTTAAAAATACGTCTATTTTTTTTCCCCATGGCTTTTGATAGTCACTACATGTCTCAGTTCTATTCTTTTTTTATTTTTCAATCAAGATGCATCTCCTTATACAATACAGTAAATGTAGGTGAATGGGCAGAATTCCCCCAAATCCATTTACTTAAAGCACTTACAAATGCGAGCATCTAAGAGCGAGCTTCGTCCTCAGCTGCCAGTGGGTTCATCGGTCAGTTCCGTGGGGCGCTGTTCTGGGGGTCCCACTTTACAGATGAGGAAACAAGAGTGCATAGACTGGGCGCTCAGCCGTGGCTCCCGCGCTGGGTGGTGGCCCACCCGGCGGCCACCGCTCCAGCCCCGACTGCTCATGTGACACACTGGTTGGTGCCTGACCAGCAAGGCTGCTCCGAGCTGGGCGCGGTCGCTGTCAGGTGGTGGTGTGTGTGTGTAACGCAGTGCTAGTGGGACTGAGGCGCGACTTCCTCTTCACACCGCTCGCATCTGTGTCCCCCCTGGAAGGAAGCTGCGTGTAATCAGCCCTGTGTCACCTGGGCGGCAGGTGGGTTTGGGTCTCTGTGCGGATACAGACCGCAGAGGTCCTGCAGGTGCCTGAGCTGGAGAGTGAGGGCCACGAGCCTCACTTGGCCCATCCCTAGCACATTGCCGTTCGCATGTCTGTGCTCATGAATTTGGGGGGAAAATGTTCCGTGGGCTTCCTAGTAGGTAAGATCCTGACTGAGCAGTTAGAGAGTGGGGAGAGGAAGGCAGATCCCCGGCCTCCCAGGCCTGCAGCTCTGAGTCTGGGCACTGAGCTTGGGCGCAGCAGTGGGGGGTCTGCAGAAGTCAGCCTCAGCCTCCCCTCGACCTCCCGTGGTTAGACCCTGCGGGACCCATAGTTGGGGGAGGCCCTGCGACCTCGGCACAGGCCCAGTGGACATGTCCTCCCAACCCCTGGGGTGTCGGCACGGCTCCCAGCCCCTGGGGTGGGGCGACGGGTTAGTTATGAGGCCTCACGGTAGGAGCGGCTTCCCCTCTGGGAGGGTCACAGCCCTGCTGGGCCTGCGCTGGCCTCTGCCCTGTACCTCCCACCTCGACCCTGCGTCGAGGGAGAGACTGCGTGGGCGCGTAACCTCAAGGTCATTGGTCCCCAGCAAGCTGCCCTCCTCCTCCTCCCAGAGGTTCCCTGTCCTCTCCGGCACCTCTGTCCTCTTCACTGTGTGAATTTGCATCCTCTCCATCCATGACTATGCATAAAAATGCCAAGTGGGAGATGAGCCAAGTCACAGTACATCCATTTTCATGTCAAAATTTGATTTTCCATCAGTATATCTAAATTATTTTGCTTAATAAACACATTTTTTAACCACAATTTAAAAAATCTGCATGTATGCAGAAGGAAATTTGAGAAGGAGGAGAAGGAGGTAGGAGAGGCAGGTAGAGACTGGAAATGAATTTCTCTTTTTGTATTTTCCATTAGCAGATGCATTGCTTTTCTCAACCTTTTTTTGTAGATTCTTCTGTTTCTTACTAGGAAGTTAACTGGAAAGTAAACAGATAGGACCCTTTTAACTAGAATTTTTTTCTTCCCCTGCTGGGAAGTGAGGGGAAGGCAGGACACCAGCCACCTGACTGACCTCGAGCAAAAGAAGTTGCTTTAACCTGAACAGCCTGGAGGCTGAGGTTGCCCTCAAGGTGTAATCTTGAAACAGGAGACATTGTCTGTGCCGGGAGCCAAGCTGGCCTCCCTCCCAGCACGGCCTCGGGGCTCACACCCTTGTCCAGCAGCCAGATCTTGTTTTGCCAAATAGAGGTTCTAGAAGAAAACTTAAGCTTAGCTGTAGGTCACACTTGCTGTCAAGCCTCAAACAAAACAAAACAAAACAAAAACAAAAAACAAACAAGTTAAGAAGCACCCCCTTCCCCCTTTTCTGAGTTGTCCTTAGTGGTGACAGAATTGCCCCCGCCCCCAGGATTCTAATACGGTTCCAGGCTCTGTCTTCTGCTGGTCAGTGGGCATCTGAAGGACAGGACTGGGCTTGCTCCTGCGTGGGTCCTCAGGCGTCAGATGTGTCACAATGTCCTGCAGATGTATTTCTGATATATTCAGAAAAGATGAAGGAAAGACTGTCAGAGCAGAGCGGGTTGGCTTGTCTGTGAGCTGTCACCTGGGTTTCTCACGACTAACACATTCGTGTGAATCGTCCAGTATATTGTTTACATGGTTACTCGCCTCTGCGCTTTGTGGTGTTCACCTGTACAGCAAGTGTTTTCCAGACCTTTTCAGGATGGTCTGGAACAGCCTGCGTTATGTCGGGGACTTAGCGTCCGTGCCAGTGACTGACATAAAATGCCCGTGACCAGGTATCCCTTTCAGATGGAGTTGTCTAATTAGTCACAGCAATACCTGCATCTCTTTTATGAATAACAGTCCATGTCTTTGCAAGACGCTTACTTGTCCGTCGGACTCTGCTCATTTTGCACACGTTGTTAAGGCCGCTGTGGCTCTCATGATGCTCGTTTATGAAAATCAGAAACATGCCATTCAGGGAGAAAATCTCCAGGGCTTACGAGAGCCCCGTGTTTAAGTACGTCCCCTATGAAGGCCAATGATTAACAATGCATCCTAAGCTGCCTCAAGCAAGGCCTGGGTAGTAGAAAGCTCTGCCAAATTCTTTGATGATATTAAAGATGTATCTTTTGAATGAGTGTATGTTGGAATTAAATCCAAATGGAAGTAACTTTTCTGTTTTTCACCTAAAAATCATTCCTGCATTCCTTTACGTGGTTGAGGAGGCGGAGGGAGAGGCCACCCAATGCTTTTTTCCCTCAAATCACAGCCTGCTCTTCCCCTCACAGAAGCCTTTAATAATTACTAATCAGGGGGGCGGCCGGGGCAGAAAATCACTTGAACTAGTACATTGTAAACATCCTAAGGCAAACCTTTCCTGCTTTAAGTATAGATTAAGCATAAGGGGATGAGATTCTATATGCCAGTCAGTGAATTCGGCACAGAGACCTCTCGCAGTCACCTCGGCGCCCTCAGAACGTGAGCGCACAGCAGGTGCGCATAGCAGGTGCGCATAGCAGGTGTGCACAACAGGTGCGCACAGCAGGCACGCACAGCAGGTCGTTGCTTTGCACTGTTGCTGCGAGGAGGTGGACGCTTTGATCAGAACTCCACGTCGGAGGCTTCCCCTGAAAAGTTTCAGCTGCTCGAAGCACGTGTACACTGAGGTGTAACTAGCTGGGTATGAAGCTCCGGGTACCTGCTAGGGGCTACTGCAGCCATGTGGTGACACTGGACGGTTCCTTTCCCTCACCGAGCGTGCGTCTTAACGGGGGACACGGATGTGTGTTTAGGTAATTAGCGTGCAGCACGACAGGGATTCAGGATGCTTCGGGGGTGCAGGATGGGCGATCTGACCCCGCAGTGGGGGCTGGGCATGCATCCCTGGAAGGGTGGCTCTTGGCCTGAGTCAGGAGCCGGGAGAGCGAGGAGCGTGTGGTGAGTGTAAGTGTGCGCGCACACGGGAAGGGGTGTTTCAGGCTGGTGGTGGAACAGTGTGTGGTCGCTGGTGAGCAAGGGCGTGTGTTACCTGCTGGCGATCAGGATTCCTGGAGTGGCTGTGGATTAGGGTAACGAACGGGGAGCTAGCGAGGCCGCAGGGGTAAGTTACCACATGTCAGATCATGAGGGTCTTCATGCGTGTCAGGGCGTTTGGGCTTTATTTAAGGGCACTGAGAAACCACTGAAGAATTTCAGGGGAGCGAAGTGATGGGATGTGTGTGTAGGGGAGTGGCTGAATGGATCAGAGAGAGTCACAAACCTTCATCAGGGGATTGCCAGAATAACCCACACGAGGGAGATGGTGGACGAGGACCAGGCAGCCATGGTTCAATCACAGTCTGCAGGGTGCGTGAAAGGACAGGGCAGGGAGAAGCCCAGCTTCCTGGTGTGCCATAGGGCGGATGGTTTGCTGGGACCCACACAGTAGGAATCCCGTTTGTGGGGACAGGACGCGTGCAGGGTTAGACATCGCGGTGGGGATGGCTGCCCCATGGGCACATGGGCGCCCTCTCCTGCATGATGCCTCTGTTCTGGTGATGGCAGTGTCCTGCTGGGCAGTCAGCACCCGCCATCAGTCTCCCTCCGTGAGCGTTAGGTCTTCTGGGATGTCTCCTCTGATCTGGCCAGGTTTTTCCATATGAAGTATCTGCACCCCAGAACCGACCACACGTGTGTGTCGCTTTCCCAGACGGGGTTCAGCAAGACCGTAGATGATACTTTGTGTTCAAAGCTCCCTAGCGGGGCGTACACAGCACTTCACATATCACTGGTTCATACTACTTCTCTGTATCTGAAAATCTTTCTACATCTTACGCAATAATTAAAAATTATTTATAGGACAAACAGTAGGTAGAATTATAAACAGCGTTACCTTACAGAATATGGCTGTGATCAGCACTAAACGTTTATGTGGGCATGAGAATATTTTCTCGTTTGATAGATGGCAAGGGTGCTAACAGGTATGAAATATTTGATGGGATGATTAAACAAGGTTTCTGTTAGTAGTGAACGTGGGTTGATTTGCTAGCAATCAGATCGTTCGATCAGTTGTATCAGTTGTATCACTGTGGTTCATTTGATCCCAGTTAGGTTTCTAAACAGCTTTCCTGGGAGGCGGCTTCTTTCATAAAGCACACCTTTTGGGGTAGATGGTTATCACAACCATACGTATGCACGCGTATGTATGTATATATGTGTGTAGCTTAGGATGGCGTGACTAGGGTGCCAAAGTACAAGCCAGGTGAGCTCCCTCCAGAGGCACCTCCTGATGAGCTTTGCGGGCGCACACACAGACTTAGCCCTGTGCTGGTCCCTGGAGATGCAGAGATGATGGGTATACATCTGGGCACACTGGGTTCTTCTTTGATTTAAGAGATTGTGAGAAGGTAGAATCCCTTTACAATAGTACTCCGTTTCAGGCTATCGAAATGTTCCCTTCCATTGGTTTGAGTTATGCTTTTTAATTAACTTTTAATGCATAGTTAATACATAATTAAATCACTAAATGTTAAAAATTCTATAGATGGTTGCATTTCCATTTCCATTAAAACGTTACAGTTGAAGAAATTTCTGTTGTTACAGTCTTTTGGGTTACTTTGGTTTGTTCTGTGTTTTGTGCTCAAGACATTAAAAACCAGAGCTATTTTAAGGTGAAATGCCCTTATCTACCTTGAAGCAGTCAAACTTATGTTGCTTTTTCTTCCTGTAAGGTATTATGTTACAGGCAGTGGCTTCCAAAATTTTGCGAAGGAATAAATCAGCCAGTCTGACAGTTATTATGACCATAAAGGTTATAAGTAAAAATTATAATGCTGCACTGTGAAACCCCATTCATAATCCTGTGTGGTGTGCTCTGTGAACAAACACGTTTATATTCTTGATATAACTACTTAATTCACTTTCCGTGCATTTTATAAACATTGTGTATGTGCGGATTGGAGTTATATATATATAGATATATAAATAAATGATGCAAGGTTTGCATTATGTTTTAGTTATGAGTAAAAAAACACGTTTTTACCATTTGATTTATAACCTTTTTATCATTGCCTCATTAAACGTTTTGTAGGGATCTCCAGGCTAGTTAAAATGCTCCCTTCCTGCGTAACACTAGTCTAAGTGCTTTGCCCAGCTAAAACCCTTGATAGCACAGCGCTGTGCCACCGCGCACCGCCGCTCCCTGTCATCTGTGACTAATCCCGCAGGCACTGCAGAGAAAGAAAGGCCCACGACTCGGAACTGCGGCCCGCCTGCCTGGAAAGGGTGACGTCACCGCCATCTGTGCCTGCGCATGCGCGCCGCCACCGATGCAGAGATTTATCCCTCCGCTCTTTGTGTTCGGGGGTGCATGCGCGCCCGTGTTTCCCCTAAATAGCTAATGAGTACAATCGGGTAATGACCAAGACTTGGAACTAATTAATAGTAACCCTCCAGCTTACTGTTAAATGTCTCTTTTCGTGGTTTCAAAATGCTGCTTTAGTAATCAGCACATTTTTTATGGTTAATACAACCTGTGCTTTAATAAGTAAGTATAGGATTTTTTTTTTTTCAGTTTCTCCTACTTCCGATTTTCCCATTTAGCAAATGCCAGAGTAGGACAGCTGACTGTTTTCCGAAATGGATGAGGAGCACAGTTGGTTCTGTGGATTGTCTTCCAAGGACAAATCCAAGTGCATCAGATATTTTTGTTCAGCTCAAATGATCACGAAATGACTATGCTTTTTTCTAATGCTTTTTATTGAAAGCCTCAATTGACTAGTTTAGTTTGAGAAATACATAAAATTTCAAATTACTAGTATCTGGGAGAAATTTGGGGTTAAAAAAATAAACCTGTGTGTTAGTTAAAATATTTTTAAATTGGACTCATTTTTAACTCGTTTGATTGATTTCACCCTAAATTTTTATAACCCCAATGTAAAAAAAAAAACACTTTTAGAATAATGTACTGAATAAAATATTTTACTCATTGTGAACAGATTTCCATGTTTTTTTTTTTTATTAAGTAAAACATCTCGGGGGCTTGTCATTTCTATTTGTTGTTTAAAAAAATATCTAACACCAAGAAGTGACTAACTGAGTGAGCATTCTGGTCAGCAGTGACTTGCTTTAAAGGGTGTTTGTCAACAATAACAATACAGCACCTCCTCACAGAGTCTTAGGAGAAAATGAGTTGATCTGACCCGTGAGGCATTAGATGGTTAAAGTTTCAGACCACTGATGCCACAGGTGAATGATACCTTGCAGAAGATTTCATCCCGGGGAAGAGAGATTAATTTTCCTTGTTACGGATCTAAAACTATAGGAGTAGCCATCTGAACAACACCGAGCTTTAGTACAAAACTTAAAGAAAGCACGAAGGAACTTTGGCGTTTCTGAGTGGGGCACGAAGCCGGGGAGGTCTGTCCGTCCGTTCACTCATTCATCCAGCCGCCCGTGTCCTGCCCTGTGTCGGGTACCTGGGATGCAGCAGGAAACAGAACAGCCATCCTCTGGCTGAGCAGGCTGAGTCAGCGGAAGAGAAAGAAGAACTAACTTCCTGATGGGCAACATTCATGCTTCTCATTTAAAGAAATAGGTGCAATTTGGGAGCAGGGTTTAAAATTTTCTTCAGATAGACATGCAGCTGAACCAAATAGCAATTTAAAAGGTGAGAGCAGCATCAGTTTTGGCAAGTCATATGCTGAATCTTGGAGCTGAGATGTTTTGAATGAGTATATGAAAACCTTTAAATACTCAGATACGGTTGTTTCAGGAAAAGGTGTTCTTTGTATAAACTTGGAAGCTGGAAAGAGGAAAGGAAATTGGTAAGCACTAAAAATCTAATGTTTAACCTAAGCTCTTTTTCTTCAGTGGCGTTCAACAAATATTAACCTCGAGATCTTAGGGTAGTGGCAGACTCTTGTCATGTGAGCTTTCAGATTCAGTTCCTTGTGAGCTTGGTTTGCGAGAGCACTTGTCGCTGGCCTTTTAGGACAAAGTCCCTGGCAAACGTCCTCTGTGCCTGTGCATGAGCCTAGGCTGACTGTCTTCCTGAAGCTCGCGTTTCCTTAAAACCCACGTCATCGTCTTTGTCTCACGTAGCGGAATGCACTTACAGGATGCGCAGTAATTCACAAAATAGGTACAACTAAACGTTCTCTAACTTTGACTATTTTTACCTTTTCGTTAGTTATCGTCTTTCAAATTGCTCATCTTTATCTGCCCTTTCCGAATTTTACCAAAACTCTCCTTGTGGTACCCGCTTTGCACCTGTTAGTGGCATTTGCAAACCCCCCTGGTGACACTTAGAAGTAAAACCGCTGCTGACTTCCTGGCCTGTGACACAGGGATATGTTCTGGGATTCAGAAGCGTCACCCCAAGGGGGCATTTGACATTCCTTTACCTCTCTGTGAGCGTGGGAGGGGAGGTGCGTGCTTCCGTCAATAGTCACTGAGCATATCTGTTTGTTCCCAAAGTTTAGGAGCCACAGCTAGATCCTTTAGTGCACGAGGAAAGAAGATAGGCGGGGTCTTATCTGCAGTGTCATCTAGAATCACTGAAATAGCACAGAAGCCGTTTCTTTGTAATTTTTTTTTTTTTTTTATGGTCACACACACTGTTTTCATAAATGGTTCTTTAGGGCATGGAACTGAATCTGCCTTTTTGATCTGAGGCTATTTTGTGGCTGAGTTCGTTCTTCTTTTCATTGAAAGTTACAGTATGATGTTTTTAATCTAGCTTTAGTACATATACATACATTTTCAGTCTTTTGCTTATTGGGTACATCTTTAAAATGGAAAGGCTATAAAAGATAATGCTTAGGTGACAGTCGTAATAGCCACAACCTCTATTTCTTTGGTTAGTTTTATAGTTCTGCTTTTTTTTTCTTTTTGTTTTGTTTTAAAAGCTTCAGTTGACAATTTTAATTTTTTAAAAATCCCTTTTCCTGTGACACATGCACCATAAATATTATGGTAAAACTTTAGAATTTATATTTATACTCTTGTCTTTGTTTGTGTGTGTGTGTATATATATATATATATCTCACAAAAGAAATAGAACACATTTCAGCTCCAGTTTAGCCTTTCCTCCTCTAGAAAGACTGACTCTTATTTAATTTAGGGTAGTTCAGGAATTGATAGGCTAATAATGTAACCACGGTTTTAAGAAACTGAAGGTCACTTGGGATTGAGACTGTGGCTTTGTCGTGGGACACAGGAAATTGACACTTTCACTGTTCAGTTCTGTTTTCTTCACTTTTCACATCGGTGCGGCGTCCTCCTGTGGGCCGGCCGGGAACGGGCAGCTCCAGCTTTTCCACCCTCCTCTGTATCAGGCCTTAGCGAGTAGGTGTGGTTCAGAGTCCACGGGGGCTGGCGGGAATGTCGTGTAAGTCACACAGTCCTCTTGCGAGGGGCCAGCACCGGGGTTAGGACCTTCTCTTTGAGAGTCGTGTGAGGGGGAGCGAGACCCACAGGTGGGCTCCCGTTTCTGGAGGGCGGGAGGCCAGGACCGCAGTTGGTGGCACTTCTCGGAGGGCATCGCTGTGTCCCAGGCTGGGTGTCTGTGTCCTGGGCTGTGTGGGAATGGTAGGAAGCATGAAGGGGATCCTCTTCGAACCTCTAGATTGGGTTTAATCCTTCCTAGTGTTTTTTTTATTCCGCCCTCACATTTTCCTGGGCCCCTAGCACTTGGTGCTGCCCCTGGGACTTTTCATTCTGTGCCTCGTTCTGTGGGAATTTATAAACCTGTCCCCTCCAGGGCTGCTGCGGTGCCCAGGGCCTCTTCACGACTGCCTGCTGCCGTCCGTGTCCACCTCGGATGGAACCGGGATGTTATCGGTCTTTGTGGACACACTCGGTAATGAATTACCCAGTGACTGGCAGTGCATTGCTGAGACTAGACTGCATCCATTCAAGAGTTTTGAAGGGACCTTCAGGATGAAATTGCAGGACCTTTGGCTCTTGTTCTGCTCTTTATAAATAGCCACTGTTTCGTAAGCTTGGTGGGTCGCCAGCCCGAAGCGTGGTACATTGGAAAAACAATACGGCCTGGTGAGCTGGTGTCTTGGGTTGTCTTGAGCCCTTTCGTGGCCGGCCAGCTTCGTGTCACGAAACCTCCTGGACCTCTGAGTCCTCATCACGATGTGTTTGCTGCTGTCCTTGTGCAAAGCCCGTGGCGATTGTCAGTGTCATTGTCAGTCCCGTTAAAGTGGGTTCTTGGGACGTGTTCTGTGGACAGGAGAGATCCTCTGAATGAAATCACACCATTGATTCAGTCCTCCTCTGCCTCTGTGCAGATGTGCTGTGCACACTGGGTTCTGCTATTCTCTCAAAGGTGCCGAGTGGGTGCTTTGCTTGCTTAGTTGCGCAGGCTGCTAACTGGGTGGGACTCAGGCTACGAACGCTGCTGCCTCGGCAGTGGGCAGCAGCGTGGACCCAGACCTCACCCCGCACGTGTGAGGCTCAGGGGGCAGCCGGAGACTTAGCCAAGCTTATACTCTGCATTTGGGGCTCCCCTTCTCCTTTGCGTGATTTCTCAGTCTCAGTTGCTGACGCCACCTGGAACCGAGTGCTGTGTCTTGTTTTAGCAGCTCCGTGTGTCTGAGCCTGGGCCCTGTCCTCAGGCTAAAAGCTCTCACCTGGGAGGGGTGGACAAAGTAATTCATTCCCTTTTTCTCCTGGCATTTGGTCGGTTCTCAGGCGCCTTGAGATAGTTGCGTTCTGTAGATTTAGTTTGTGGCTGGGCTGGACCAGGAGGAGCTATGCAGTCTCGATTCATTTACTTTCTAAGTCCAGGTCTACGTTTTATATTGGTTGTGTTACCAAGCTAACTTTCTGGATGCTTCTCTTGTACTATTTTGGCAAAAACAAACCAAAATGAGCAGTAGTCTTTTTGTTTTTTTTTTCCTAGAGATTGCTTTGCCAATAACAATAGTTACTAGTTTCGGTGAGTATGGCCAGCACCCTCGAGCATAGATGATTTGTTAGAGACCTCCATGAGAAATATTTTGAGGTGTTATGAGTATGAACGTTTTTCACCCCTACCCCCCATGTGGACATTCGCCCTGGTGAGCTGGGCCAGACATGTGTCGGCTCCCAGAATTCCTTGTGCTTAGATGGGCGTTGGCTTGGCCTGAACTGCGTGCTGCGTGCTGCGTGCGTCCTGTTCACGAGATCCCCACTTGGCCCTCTCAGGTGTTGAGGGCCGTGGGGAGAGTAGAATGGGTTTGCAGTGAGATGAGGGCCTTGCCACCCTCTGAAGCAGGTGGCCCTGGGCCATCTTACCACGTTCACCAGTGACATTCCCTCAGGGTGGCATGACCCAGAAAGCCTGGAAGGGCAGAGCCAAGAGGGAGCTGTGGCCAGTCCCCAGCTATTTATAATCCCTTCTGTCCTTCCTGCCGCTGTGTATTTTTAACGGCCCTGAAGTCTGGCAGGATGCGGCTTTGAGCTCCCCCTAGAGGTTTTAGTGTGCTACAAATATCAGTTAAAAAAAATATTGCTGCTTTATCTGCTAGTATTTACATGACTCTATAAAATTAGAAGGAAGATTTTTGAAATGATCTGGACCAATTTCAGGTCCTATCTTTTTGGGACCAGATTCTTATTGTTAGGAATGGCTGGGAGCCAGCTGGGTACAGTGGTCCCTGGATCTGTGTGTGCAAATCAGTGCTTGGCATTAAAATAGAAAACTCTGTGACCAGCGACTTCTCTTTGTAGATTTCAGATGTTTTCAGATACATTTCAAGCGTCGATTTAATGGGCGTGAAGGAGGCTGCTGTTTTTGCACTGGATAGAATCGTTAAGACATTTAATGTAACTCAAGCAACCTAGTAATTGTGTTTTCTCCTTCTGTATTGCAGGGTTTCGAAAAAATGATGAAATGAAAGCTATGGATGTTTTACCAATTTTAAAGGAAAAAGTTGCATACCTTTCAGGTAAAGTTTTAACTTTTGAATCCTTTTTTTTGTTTTTTTTTGTTTGTTTGTTCCTCCCACTGCTTCTGACACAGTATCAGAGAGTCTGAAATAACAAGCTGACTCACCTGCCACACTCAAAAGCTTTGGCATTTGGGTGGATTTTTAACTGCTTTATTCTCTTAGCATTTTCCTGAGAAACTGGTTCCCAAAGCATTTTCTTCTAGCCAGCAGGCACATCGTAAGCCAGTTAGCACCGGTGATTAAAGGAGGCCGGTGTCTGTCACTCAACAGACATTTGGCTTTTGCCCCGATCAGTTAAGGAAAACAACCGAGTTACTGATTTTTTTTTTTTTTTAAAGTCTGTCATCTCAGCAAAAGTGGCGGGCATGTGACTGACTGTATGTCTACCGTGGTTTCTTGTGTTCTGTCGCTCCCTGTGGCCGCCTCCTTTGGGAGGTGAGAAAGCCCTCAGGTCCACGACGTCTCTTCCTGTGACCTCTCTGGTCCTAGCACCCTCACGATGGACCGGGAGAGCCCCGGTGATCTTCTGTCATCTGGGTCCTCCCCTTACCTGCAGGCCCTGCTGGTCCTTGGGGCGCCTGGGCCTCTGGCAGTGTGGTGACAGGCTGGACCAGTCTCCCAGGCTTTGGGGCCCCTGACTGCCCTCTTCTCTGCACACAGAGAGGGTCAGCTTTAGGGCTTTTTCGGGTTGTCTCCTTGGCTCCCTCCTGTGTGAACGGAATAGCCGCTGGGTATTATGCTGTTTGGGCACTAGTTCGCTTGTTCCCATGCAAAGGTTTGCAAGAGTTATCTGCTCTGTTTTAGCAAGGAGTGAATCTGTATTGTCTCATGCTTTAAGGCACTCCTGCTGGATGTTTTTCCCTTGATAAATTTCTATCGTTCTTGGTCTTACTATGCTGATCTGATGTCTTCTCTTGAAAGCGTTTTATTTTGAATTTAACGCTGTTAGCTGCTTTTATAGGGTGTGTGTGTCCTTGTGGCCTGTGGGACTGGCGTATATTTAGGGTGCAACTCCCTATGGTGTTTTCATTACTCTCCCCTCACTTTCTATCGGGCAGTATTTCTTGGCCCCTACTAAACACCGTTTGATATTTTGCTAAAGTAAATCTAACCCATTTGTAGGTGAACAGAAGAATGTACGAAGTTCGTGAGAAGAAGAAGATGCTTTATACTTTTGGGAATACCTGGTTAAAAAAAATATGAAAAAGTAACAAAACCCTTGGCTTGTGGCTCGCTGTGTCAGAAGTAGCCTTTGCTGTTTTCTGATCATTTACTGACAAACTGCATAATATGGACTCTGCTTAGTCTGGTATATTCCTGATGTTGTAGTTTACAGATGGATTTTAAAGTTAATAATAATGAGAAAGCTTACTCATACGTAGTAGAGGTGTCAGTAAGACAGTCTTAGAGAAAGCTGTTCCCACATGTTCATCAGTTTTTTATTTTAGAGTTCGTATCTGTGATGAGAGCACTTGCTCCTTCTGTCCCGCCTTTATTCCTAGATTTCTTGCTTTTCCGCTGCCTTTTTTTTGTTAAGCTCCTGGAGACAGGCATGCAAAGAACAGTGGAAGGTTTAGACTGATGATTTTTACTTGTATTCCATTCTATTATTAGGCATTTAAACCAGACTATGTCATTAGATGGAATTTTTCTGTAAGTTCCTATCGAAACAAAAATGATTTCCCTCTTAATTAATCGAAGAAATAAAATCAGCAGCCTTCAGAGTTTATCATGAATCTTTACTAAAAGCTTCAATTCTGCAGGGCGAATGACAGCTGGGTATCTTTAGTGGAGAGAGAGGTTTTGCATGGCAGCAAATTGGTACGGAATGGTCTTAAAATGTGAGAGCCTGCGGGACTTGGCCAGCTGTGTTAATGAAGTGGAGTCAGTGAGTGCCACCACCATTTTATAGTTCTTCGTGATCTAGGACCAGATCGGCAAGTTGCGTTAGCATGCGCTGACGGCTGATTGCCTTAGGCTTGCTGTGATCTCATTTAGGAAGGAGAAAGGAGGAAAAAAAAATCATAAAAATTAAAGACACATGACGATTTGCGTGTTAAAATTTTTTTTTGGAAAAGTTACAGGGAATGAGGAAACTTGAAAAAAAATTTACCTGTGACCCTACGTTTTTTCTTTTTTAATTGAGAAATAACTCGCATACCATGAAAACCACCTTTCATAGTGTGCAGTTCAGTAGAGTGTAGTGTAGTCCCAAGGTTGTGCAGCCGTCACCTGGGTCCCCCAAAGTCCATGAGGAGCCTCAGGCCCAGTTCCCCATCCCCCACCCCACACCCCAAGTCTGGTGCTTGCTCATCTTTCTACTCCGACCCCATTGTTTAAAATATTGGGATATTATAGTACCTTTGTACTATAAGCTCTCCATGTGGGCGGCTTTTAGTACATTAAATCCACGTGAAATAGCCAGGGCTTTTAAAAAGACCAAAAGATCAGTGATTCCACGAGATACTTACCAGGTCAAGATCTCTAAACACCAGTGAGGAGTCTCTGAACCTGAGTATTTCTGATCCTCAGTCTCACCTCCAGGTTTTCTGAAAAATAATCCTCATTGCGCTTAAGTAAGATGAGAAAATACTACTTTCTCCGTTCAGAGGGTGAATTACATGAGGTTAGATGGCATAGCTGACTTCATGCTTGAAGGCAGAAGGGACAGTGAAAGAAGTGTCCTGTGGTTTCTACTTACCGTTGTATGTATGTATGTATGTATGTATATGTATATTTAATGTATATTTACATACTGTGTATATACTTAATGCGTTATATACATTTGTAGTGTGTATATTTAATGTAATATATATTTAACGTCAAGTGTGTGTATATATACATATATATGTATACATGTATATAAAGATTTGTATATATACATGTATATATACAAATGCGTATATATATGTATATACACATGTATATGTACAAATTGTATATACACATGTGTATATACACAAATTGTATATACACATGTATATATACATGTATATACATTTGTATATATATTTGTATATATACATGTATATATACAAATGTGTGTGTATTTACATACATACATACATACATACATACATCTGTATATGTACATCTATATGACATGTATAATTTCAACCACTGCATGTGGTTCCTATACCACTGGAGTTTGGGCCTCCAAAGAACCCATAACTACCAGGATTAAGAACACTTTTTTCCTCCCTTAACTTTTTTTTCTTATCACGGAACATTCCAGCATTCTGCACAGAAAAGAATAGACTTAGTGGATTTCCAAGAACCTGTGGCCCACGTCACTAATCTTCACCTCTGCTCCTGTTCACTCCTCCCCTCCCTTCACTGTAGGTGATTTTGAAGTAAATTCCAAATAGCATGTCATTTATTTCCAGATATTTTAGTTCACTAAAAGATAAGCTTCAAAAAAATCCACACTGATCGCTTCGTAAATTACATAAATGTCTGACCACCAGGCTGTACATCTTGAAACTCATATAGAATAATAGTGAATGTCAACTGTAATTGACAAAATAATAAAGAAAAATTCACACTACCATTGAAACCAAGAATGAATAGTAATTCTTTAATATAAAAAAGCCCGTCGATATCCACATTCCCCTGCGTGTCATAGTTTGTCTTTCGCAGTTGATTGCTACTTTTAATTAGTCCGATGCCTCTTGTAATTCGGGAGTGCTTCCTCGTTGTATTTTTGTCTCACCTCCTTATGCTCATGAGGCGAGGACACCAGGTTCTCCTGCGGATTTCCTTATGTTTTATTAGATTTTTCCGGCTGCATCCCTGGGTGGTCATCTTACGTGGTCCCCCTTCCTCTGTATTTCTTATAAACTAGCAATTAAATCACAAGGCTTGATTAGACTTAGCTTAGATTTTTCAGGGAAGGGGAGGCAAAAATCCTTCCTTCATGGGCGGTGGTGGGTGGTTCAACAGAGCTCTTCAGTGGGGGAAGCATTCATTAGTGATGGTTGCTGAGAGAGCTAGCGTATTACTAGCGTTGCCTCTAATTATATCCTTTTTCTTTCTTTATCAACTTGGGTCTTCCATGAAGAGCAATGTCCCATCATTGGTTTTGTGGTGACCCTGCGCACCAGTTCCTACAGGAAACGCAGGGTAAATGACTGACTGATAATTTAATTGTCCTTTACCAGTTTTCAAATTAATGAAAAGTGATGATTAGGCATTTCAGACTAATAAAAAAACCATTGCGGGGTTTGTTTTGGTTTTGTTTTTGTATTTTTTTTTTTTTTTTAGTATTTTGAACTCATGATTTTAAATCATTTGGTGTGTTTTAATTCACTGTGCATGTCTTTTGTTTGTTTTTTTTCTAATGAAGTTCAAATTTCCCATCTTCAGATCGGCCCCTGAATCCACACACCACAGTGTAATAACAGCTTCTCTCTTTGCGGCTCTGGCGAGATGTTTCAGGTCTATTTCCTGCTCCTCGTCTGCAGTTGGCCGTTTCGCTAAAGCTCCTGGTCCCTTTGGTGGCGAGCAGTGCAGGGTGCTAGGGGAGCTTGCTGTTCCTGGCGAAGTCACTGGTTCTGTGTCTCTAAGACAGTGTGTGTGTGTGTGTGAGTGAGAGAGAGAGAGAGAAAGAGAGAGAGAGAAAATGGAAAAAGATGAGATGGCTTCATAATACAATTTCCAACTTAGGATCGCAGATATTTTTCTTTGATTATATACTTGTATCTCCTTCTTATGCTAGCAGTCTTAGTTCCTGCCCTCATCGACATAATGGCTTATTTACATCGATGTTGCTGGTGTTAGCATCGCAGTATAGCTACCAAGTGTGATTTAATACTTGTGTTGCTTTGTTGTCCTAAGAGCACATGCCACTAGGAGTGAGTGCACTGTCCTGTCACTGTGTTTTCAAGTCACATAAGATAGTTCTTCTTGTGGATCAAGTTCCTAACAACTGGGAAAACAGATCCCTTGTTTCAT
Organism: Macroglossus sobrinus; assembly: GCA_004027375.1. Lineage (NCBI taxonomy): Eukaryota > Metazoa > Chordata > Mammalia > Chiroptera > Pteropodidae > Macroglossus > Macroglossus sobrinus. The sequence goes on from PVKZ01005236.1 coordinate 53,015, forward strand.
CATGCTTTATATTTTTAAGGTCAAAAAAAAAAAAAAACAAATCCAACCACTCAATTTTGCTTTAATACTACGTATTGAAGCAAATGATACTGTGTATCATTCTGACGTTAAATAAATAAATAGAAACTTTAGAGGTAACATGCAGTCAGATCTAGCGTCTCTCCTTTCACCCTGTACCTTCTCTTCCCTATAGGAAGCGTGTTTTTGTTTTCGTTTTTTTTTAGTTTTTCGTTTATTTCTTATACTTTTAAAATAAGAGCACTCTATTCATCCATCTTTTCTCATTTCCCCCTCCCCTAGATACATAGTAATTATTCACTATTTCCCCTGCTTCAGCTGTTTCATTTTAAACAGTGTTCTAGAGGGCAGTAAGTATATAGCGTACGTTAGAGTCCTCATTCATTTTATAGTTACGTTAGAGTCCTCATTCATTTTATAGTTTTATGTAACTGCTGTGTGTGTGACCCCAGAGTTTATTCAGTCAGTTGCCCATGCGTGGACACTGGTTTACCCTTTTAGAATAGCTGTTTTGAGGGGCCAGGTGAACATGCACCTTTGCATGTGGGCGTATGACAGAAAGGCAGGACGTGCTTGCCCAGAGCTTTGCTGTTGGTGTGGTGACGACTGGCCTTAGTCTTGTTCCGGTTGTGCGGGCTTCTGCAGTCCCAGGAAAGGGAAGGGCACCTCCCGTTCATCTCGCACGTTCTCGGTAGCATCTAGCAGGGTCTGAGGCCGCAGTGACTGACGGGCATGCAGGCACTGCCAGCGGCCCTCCCAGAACTCTGGGGTCCCCTGAGAGCCAGTTTCTGGCGAGCCTGTCAAGGCTCGGGGCTGGCGAGCCGCTGGCCGTTGCGCTCCTGCAGCGGGGCCGGGCGGACGCCCTACAGAGTTCAGTTACGCGACAGCAGACTTCTTAGATTATAGCCATCATTTCTCGTTCATAAACCACGTCTTTCCAGAGCGTCTCAGGGTCAGTGAGTGAGACTCAGGGGGCCGTAAAGAATTTTTTTTCAATGGTGATTTAATCCAGACACTCAAATGAGGGCCACCCAGAGAAAAATCCTGTTGGTTCATTGGAATGTACATGATAACTTCTCAAAGTGAGTATACCTTCTTTCCAGGAGAAGTTGGTTCTAACGGGGTGAAAGTCTAGTTCTTAATTCATTTAAAGATGGGCAGCTCTGAATCTAGCTGCTTCAGGTCCTTCTGGCCCGTACAGCTCAAGAGACCAAGTCCCACTGAGTGTCACACAGACATTTGTAGCTCTAACGTAGGACCTTTCCAGCCTTCTTTCTAATACTAAAATAAGCCTCCGTTCATTTAGCATCTGTGCTTCTAGAGACATGTTCATCAGGCATTTCCATTTTTAAGTACCTGATGGTAGGTATTTTCACATTAAATTTGTGTGGAATATAGAAGAAGAAGAACCCATCCATTCAGCAGCTAGTTCTCGGGTAGTGTTTCTGTGCCAGTCTCTCCCTGGGCACCGAGGGTGTATCCCGATTTCCGTGAATGAACAACTACGTCTGTCTCCATGTGGCTTCCATTCTGGTCGAGGGGACGGACAGACAAAAAAAAGTGTCAGTTACGTAGGTTACTGGAAGGTGGTAGGTTCCTGACAGAAATAAAAGATGGGGAGAGGAAGGGTAAAGAGGATGCTGTTTTTTTATAAGAATTGAAAATAAAACAGTGTCATTAGGAGCAAAAACTGTCCTTTCAGTTTTGGTTTTGGACAGGCGCAGAATCCGTAAGGAGCTGGGTTTTGAGTTGGTTTTCGATCACAGGCATGTAGAGAGGTCCAGCGACTAAAACTCTCCTGCGTGGATATCCTGTGACGTTGGTAGGTGCAGGAAATGGTTTTCCTGCCCTTTTCTTTTCATTGTTGAAGCTAAGATGTTGAGTTTCCTGTCTCTGAAACGGGACTGCCATCGGCCCTGCCCACCGCACCGTGAGCCCAGGGGTTGATAACCAGACACAGGAGTGTGTCTAGTAGGGGAAGCTTTTACGAACTGCAGCAGCATCCTAGTTCTTAGTTCAGGAGCAACAGCTGTGAACTTGTAAGTTTTCCACTTCGTAACCTGGACAGTGCTTTCGTTTGGGTGCCTTCTGTGTCATTGGCAACCAAGCTAACCTCTTGGGGCATATAATCTGAACAGACATCTGTGGCATTGATTGTAAGCTCCTGGAGGTTCAGAGACCAGGTATCTCTGAAACAATACTACCTTTCATCCGTTCTAATACATACATTTTTTTAACTTCGCTGGGGAGTGGTCAGCAGATGGGTGATGGGTGTCCACCTGTCACTGACTGTGACACGCCACACGTTGGGAGATGTACCCCAGTGCACAGAGGTGAGGAAGCAAAAACAAACATTTTAATTATTTTACTAGAGAATATGAAATTTTTATTTCACAAGTGATTTTTGATGGCGTTTTTTTGGTGGTGGTTCCTCTTTTTCTTTATTAACGAGTTGAGATACAGATGAAGTCTTAGAACGATCCTACTGAGTTTTCTGAAGCTCTCTTCTAGGAAAGGAAAAAGATAAAATGGATTTTTTCCCCTCTATCTTCAAGTTCAAGTTTAGGTTTAGATACGCTGGGGTTTTTTTAGGACACGGATGAGGGCCTGTCTGGTGGATGAGCTTGCCGTCACGGGAGTTCCAGGGCCCCCCTCGTCAGTGTGGCCAGCCTGGGGGGGGTGGTCTCCGCAGCTGGCAGTGGAGGCAGCAGCGGGGCCCAGTGTGCCTCTGTGCACACCTGTGCTTATTAGCAAGCTCCCTTCCGGGTGAGCAGGGTGGCCGTGTGCCCGTGGCGTCCCTGTGGGCTGCCCACGTGACTGTCTTCGATGGGCAGGTTTTGGACCCTACTTTTCATGCTGTGGTAGAGCCTGCCTGCCTTGCCCTGGGAGATTTGCTGACCACAGCGGGAGGAGAGTTGAACATGGGTCATTGGCATTTAGTCTCCCTCCTGAGTCAAACCTTATGCTGCATTTAAGAAAACTCAGCGTGATGGTCCAGAAAAATGTCAGATGCAATTCTCTTTACCAAGAGTGGGGGGTACATTTTTAATCTAAATAGCGTGCTATCATACTTTTGAACACACAGGTTTCTGTAGTGTGCTGCTCTGTAATATTTTTTTATCAAGGAGATTGATTCACTTTTGAAGGATGTGGGGAAGTAGAAAGTATTGAAGGTGTTGCCTGCCCCTGAGACAAGAGCCAGTGATGCTCCCTTAGAAATACTATCTGGTCTTATAGACAGTTGGCATTCTGTCCTTTAGAACTGCTTCTCACTTTTCATAATACCTTTCATTCATAGCGAAGGCCTGGGAGCCCAGCATTTAGTTGTCCTCGTGACAGTTTTACTACTTCAGAAAGAACTAAAGCCACGGGATTAAAAAGTTACGTATGTTCTTGTCAGGGCAAAGGGCCCAGCTGTGACCGTGTTGGCAGAGTCCTTTTGTCTTAAGCTCTTCGAGCCTCAGTATCTTTAATTATACAGCAGGAATGATTAATCTAATCCTCTCACCAGGGTCACTGTGATGACCCGGTCAGAACGTGTGTGTCAACCATGCGATGCCACACCTAGCATGTATATACTGATAGCTAATGATTTAGGGTTGTTCCCATTTATTACTACGATTATTGCATTCGTCAATAATCGAACACTTTTCTAAGACTGTGTGACTGAACAGTACATGTGGATCATTTTAAATGTTCAGAATTAAGTCTTATTATTATTTAGAGGGAGTGTTCATCATCCTAGAAAATTGTAAAAACCCATATTGGTAAAATGTTTTTTTTTTTTTTAAAGTATCAGTATCTTCTGACTCCTTTTCCGGCCCTTCTAAAAGGAAAGAATCAGGTTTTCTGTTGTTGTTTGCTGGCTTTTTAATTTTACCTTTGCTGATGATGAGGTAAGTAAATAAGTTGAGAAAATAATTAAGAGTTTCATACTATAAGTGGAATTTAGAGAGATTAGTGCCGTGATGACCAGAGTTGTAAAACTAAGTGGAGGATCCACATGGGAAGCCTCAGTTTCCCTCCTGTGTTTTCTTTTTCCAATGAAAGTAATGAGTGTGGCAGCTTCATCTTCATGCAAGTGGTCCGTGGTACCAGGAGACTTCTTCAGGGTTGTGTATGTGTTAAGGAGAAGTATTTCTGTCTGTCAGAGGCCAGTCATCTGAGAGTCGTAGTCGGTATGTGATAGCATTGTTCTGTAGTCCTCAAGCTAATTTAGTTCGGCTTTAAAAAATTCTTGTGTACCCACCTCTTTTTTTTTTTTTTTTTTTTTGTATGTGTGGGCCTGTTTGACCCTTGGGGTCACCCATTGCCCTTGAGAGAAGAAGATGCCCTAGACTTTGCCAGATGACATAAAAGTCATCATCAGCGTCCAGTTTAGAGAATGTCTGTCTTTTTCTCTTTCAAGACTCAAAACCTGGTTTGGTTGGTAGCGAAGGGAGAGCTTTGGATGCAAGGGAGGGGAGGAGAGGGGACAGGGAGGAGGAGGATGCAGGGGAGAGGAGAAGAGGGGACAGGGAGGAGAGGATGCAGGGGAGAGGAGAAGAGGGGACAGGGAGGAGAGGATGCAGGGGAGGGGAGGAGAGGGGACAGGGAGGTGGAGGATGTTAGG
>PVKZ01005237.1:0-57631 GCA_004027375.1 Macroglossus sobrinus
TCATTACGGTTTCGGATCTTTCCTTGCTTAAGGGTGGTTTATAATTTCCTTAAGTGACCTCATCTCATTTATGCCTCAAGCATTCCATCCTCAGTCAGCATATGTCAGGCTTGGTGAGGAGCTCAGGGCTCAGCGATAAATGGGACAGAACTGTTTCCCTTCTGAAGCTCATTGATACAGTGATGTCTCCATTGTAACAACCAGCTGCATCGTTTTCTTCTTCCGTTCTCAACAAACACCACGTGAGGCCTTTAAGTTTCTTCATCTCATTTAGTTCCCACCACAGCCCTGTGTGGTAGGTATTCTCATTAGATCTGCTTTAAATATGAGGAAGCAAATGTGAAAAAGGTTATAGAACTTGCCCCGAATCAGTCAAGCGACTGATAAGGGTGTCAAAGTTTCGATTTAGTCTCACTTCAAAACTGGAAGTTTTGTACTACGAAAGAGCAAGGATTAAAATGGAACAGAACCATCTAAAGGACCATAGAAGTAGAGGGAGAATTCCCCGAATAGAAGCTTGCAGTGAAAAAAAGAGAAGTGAAGGCATTCATTCTAGGCAGAAGAGACGGCATGTACAAAACATCTCAGCATTATAAAAGTTCCTGAGATTCTGAAGGCAAAGTTGTGGGGCGAATTTTCCCCGCCCCCCGCCTCCCAGTGGGGCTAGGTGGTGGCGAAAGGATGTGGATGGAAATGAGGCTAGAAAGAGTCCATCAGAACTTGCACGGCCCCATCTCCTCCATGCCGAAGAGGGCCTCAATCTCTCCGTGTGTTTGGGATTTGAGACAGCCCGGTGATTTAGAGTTGAAAATATGAACAAGTTCATGATTATCATGATGAGTCAAATCGGATCAGTGCTTCCAAGTCATGAGGCAAGTTCTCCGGTGTGGCTCAGGTTTGACCTTAGGACCTGGCACCTGTGGTCCGTCTGATGCGTTTTCTGCAAGAGCATCAGAATCACCGTGCTCCAGTTGGAACCAAGTATAAGTTACAGGGTGATAGTTACAGAGTGGGGGCCAGAGGGGGGACCTTTCCCAGCTATTTACATTTGATCGAGAATGTGATTGTCTTCACCCACTTATCATGACCCGTAAAACGGAACTGCAGATACGATCTTTCCATTCTAGTCACCAAGGGATCTCGGAAGACAGATTCTAGGTACAGAGTCGTGGACCCGGAAGTCACCACCATCTGAACATTTGGAGGAAGAAAGTTTAAGCTACGCCATAGAGGAGATATTTAAGATGCTTTTTTCCCTTTTCTCCATAGATGTTATCCAGCCATCACCTGTTTTATTTGCTGCATTTCATACTTACAGAGTAGTAATCTGCACATGGTACTTTGTTATTTTGTTCTGTTTTAAGTGTACAACCTGATGATTAGATATACATATACATTATAGAATGATTAACAAGATCAAGATAATTAACACATTTATCGCTTCACATGGTTAACCAGGTAACCCCCATGTGTGTGTGTGTGTGTGTGTGTGGACATTTAAAATCCACTCCCAACAACTATCAAGTACACAATACCTTATTATTAACTACAGTCGCCGCAATGCACATGAGATCTTCAGAGCTTCCTTTTCTTGTCAATGAAAACATGTGCCCTTTGTTCCACATCACCCGATGGCATGCTGAAAAAAGTCTCTGCATACCAGGCATGGTGCCTGAACCTGGCTGGGAAATTGTGACATCAGTGAAGGTGCGTGGGTGTCCTCACCCCTGTGTCTCAAAATGTCCAGCTCTCAGGTTGAATGTTTTCCCCCATGAAATCCCTGTTGAAAACAGAAACCAGAACTATGAACTAAAAGAAAAAATATCTATTTGAATTTTTCTTCCAGTGAACTGCCTTTTTAGCTATTTTTCATATATTTTCTTGGTGGCTGAAGCATAGCAGAGACGTGCCTCTTTCCCACGGACATCACATTGCTTTGACTGAGGCATGAAGTGGCACACATTATGAGGCATTTAGCATGCAGCATCAAACCCACCAGAGGAAGCGTGGGTTGGGGAGGGGAGAGACCCAGTGGGTACCATCCCACATGGGGATCCATTACTCAGAGGTCGCCAGGTAACATCAGGTGATGCGTGAGAATGTCTCAGAGGAGAGTCTCGTCTCTCCTGCAGATTGACCACCACCCCTGCATCCCACTGATTCTGGAAGGTGAGTGAGCGAGACCCTCAGTGCTGTCTGCTGATCAGTTATTACTGATGGCTCATGGCACTGCAGAGCTGAAAACTGGACAAAAAGTCAGGAGGATGTCTGGGCCAGCTTTCTGACTGGTAGCAGCTGGTGACAGGTTATGATGTTGATTTCGGAGACCAGGCAGCCGGCGCCCAGAGGTGTTCAGGCTTCCTCCTCCATCCGGAGGTCAGCTCCAGGGACCAGGCTGCCAGCTCTGACGGGAAGGATCGTCTTCCCATCATCACACATACCTTCTCAGCGCCTCAGCTCGCTGATTAAAATCTGGGCTGTACAGAAAATGTGCACCGTAGCCAAGCCTACGGCCGTGGAAAACACGAGCTTCGCCCTCCACACACATACCTCTGAAGGGTGTACTACCAGAGTGGAACAGATCATCACCCTTGGGGCTGAGCCGTGGGAGTTCCTGATACTCAGGGCAACATAAGCAAAGCTGCCTCGCTTTGCATAGCCGGACACAGCACAGAGGGAAACCATATGGGTGCTCTGTTCTCCTTCAGAGCCAGATATTTTTAAATACTCTTTTTTTTTTTTTTTACACATTATAAAAATAATACATGCCTATGGTGAAAATAAAAGCTAAATATAATGACGCTCGTTCAAAAATACAATTCTACAATTACAAAAGTCATTAACCCTTCGGCATACAGCAGGAGTCAGCACATTTTACAGAGCTAGAAGGCAAATGTTTTAGGTTTCGAGGACCTCTGGCCTTCAGCACAACTACTTGATTCTGCTACGAGAGCGCCTGACAGCCAGCAGCGACACGAAAAGGATGAGTGTGGCAGCATTTCAGTTATTTACAAAAACAGGCCACGGGAAGGATCCGGTCCCCGGGCCGCGTTTGCCAACCCCCGGCAGATAAAACTTAAGAATTTTTTTTTTCTATGAATATCGCCTCATGTGTATCCTGCATTTTTCACTTTATATTGCATCACAAATACTTTCTCAAGGTATTGACCATTCTTTACACAATAGTCTACATTTGACAGGTGTATGTTGTTCGTTTCGTGAATATGCCCAGATTTGCTGAGCATTGAGCATCTGGATGTTGCACAGTCTCTTATAGTTTCACATACTGTGATGACCATCTGTATGCAGGTGTTGACCATCTGTACGCAGGTGATGACCATCTGTACACAGGTGTTGACCATCTGTATACAGGTGATGACCATCTGTATGCAGGTGATGACCATCTGTACACAGGTGTTGACCATCTGTACGCAGGTGATAACCATCTGTATGCAGGTGATGACCATCAGTACGCAGTCAATGACCATCTGTATGCAGGTGATGATCATCTGTACGCAGGGGTACCTGCGCGGTATGGTGGGTTGGGTTCTAGACACCAGAACAGGGCAAGAATCGCAATAAAGTGGGTCACAATCTCTGTGCTGCTGGAGGGCCTTCCTTCAGTTTGTAAAAAGCACAATAAAGCAAAGTGCAATACAATTCGGGATGGCCAGACATTCGATTTTTGTGTGCGATTCAGGTTATTTTCATAGGATAGATTTCCAGAAGTGGAAGTTTAAAAACTATTTTTAGAAAATATCGCCAGTTTTTTGGTCTCAACTCTGGGAGCCAACTTTCTCCCAGAGCTGTGCATGAAATTGCTCCTTTCTCTATAACCACACCAGCACTGAGGATTACCACTTTGTTAATCATTGCTAATTTGATAAAAACCAGAACATCTTAGGCATGTGAGGAACTGTACAAACATGGTTGTCAGGTGGCTCAGCCGCCTCATCCTTCACTCACACAGATGACTACAGCAGCAGGGAATGCTGAAAGATCACAGCCCCCTCCTTTCCTGCGCCCTCCGAATTGCCCCGCCTCCCCTGCTCCCGGCGAGGGCAAAGAATGGAACCCATTATCTCTGTGAAGGTTCCTTCCCTCTTCCTGCCCCTCTCCTGTCTGGACTGGATACAAAGCCCCTGGCTTCCTGTTTCTTTCCCCAAAAAAGGTCCTATATATCCATTTCAAATTAACCCTTTTTTTGCTTTTTGCTTCTCTGTCTCATTTCAACTCTAAACCCTTTACTGACATTTTCTCATTGTCTCAAAATAATTTTTTTTTTTCCTCTTGGGGAGCTGGGTGAAAGAGGTGAAGGGATTAAGAAGTACAAATTGGTAGTTACCAAGTAGTCACTAGTCAGGGATATAAAGTACAGCTTAGGGAATATAGTCCAAATGAGTTTTAATGAGCTCTGCCTCTTTAAGAACCCCGCCCCCGCCGACTTGGGCTACTCTCTGACAGTTAAGTGCCTTAATGGAGCAGGCAGGTCACATGAATGAAAGGAGGCCTTGTGGACAATAGGGAGCAGTGTAGTCTGTGGTACAGGCATTCAGATTCAAAATGCTTCTACAGTGTGCCAGCCCCAGAAGTCAATTCTACTGACAAGATCAAGCCTGCAGGATCATCCTTCGGAATCCAGGTTCAAACCGATCAGCTCCTGCCCATTTTGTCTTTTGCATTTTTCCCAGATACTGGGCTAGGGTCAGATCAATTAGGCTCTGATTTTGGCTGGGAAATTGATGAAGTTTGTGATCTAGGAAAAGTCACTAATCCTCCATAATCTTCCATTTCTTCACCTGTGAAGTGGAGAGAGTAATACCCATATTCTGAGTTGTTGTGATAGGTTAATACGAGTCTATATTCCCGTGACTGTGTCTGTCTGCTCCTTTATCCTCAGGGCCACTGACTTAGTTCTGGCTCAAACTATCGCCACATAATTCGACAGTGTCTTTGCACACTAGCCATGCACACCAGGCCCTCACACCCTTCCCCTTCTTCTCTCCCTGAACCACCCCAGTAACCCCCACCCCTGCCCCGCACACACGTAGAACCTCTAGGCTTTTGCTTGTGATGATGCTTTCGAGAAGCTCAAATATCCCCTCTGATATCACCTCTTTCTCTAGTGTCACCTCCCCCGAGCAGGGCCATCACCCTCCGCACAGGGCACACTACAGCACATCAGCGCTCTAACAGATAGATGTTCACTGAATGTCCAGCACGTGCCAGGGACTCAGCTGGGCGCTGGGCATACAGCGGGAGGAGGCCGGGCCCGCTGGTGTTCTCACGCCACCCACAGCCTCGTTTCCGCACTGCGACCATTACGGTTATCGGAAGCCAGAGACTCGTCCACCAGATGGGGAGCTCCGTGAGGAAGAGGGTGATGTGCCATTTGTCACTTAGCCCTGAGCTGGGCACGGCGTGGCACTAAGAGGATGTTTACAGAACGACTGAAGGTTTTGTGGCCAGCAGGAAACAGTGAGTTTGAGAATGGGGTAGCGTCTGATTCACCTCTGTGTTCCCCACAAGCAGCTAGCACAGAGCCTGGAACTGTGAACCCAAACTCGATAAACAGGGGGGAGGGGGTTGGGGGAGAAGGAATGGCTGATGCCATCTTGCCTTCCGGTCCCCTTTCCCTGCCTCAAAGCAAAGAAAACAAAATCCAGCAAAAGAGCAACTAGCAAATGGGAAGGAACCAGGCTCCCAAACCTGAATATCCCCATAAATAAGAAATACTCTATCTTATTTCCTGGAAGATGCGAGCTTCACAAGTTCTAAAAAATTGATACAGTTTAAAAACAACCACCATCATTGCTGGTGGCGAATGTACACCTTCACCTCGAGCTGGCTGAGGAAGTTGGGGTGAGGGAGTGGTCACCTCTGGGCCTCAGTTTCCTTGTCCATAGCTGGAGATAATACAGCTCACCCAAGGGAGGTGAGGGATAATTATATCAATTGAGGTAAAATAAGTTTGAGTGTCTATCTCCTAGCACATAGTAGGTATTCAAGAAGTGTGAAGGGCTTTTTTTCTTCCTATCATTCTAATAATGTAGTGTGACAGCAGAATTTAAGCTTATTTCTAATCAAAGTGCCTCCTATTTTTCCTCCAGTCAAAATATAATTTTGCATTTCCGTAGAGTCATGTCTGTAGTTCGACCCTCAGAGAATTCTGAATGTTCTCCGTGTGCACTAAGGCACATGGTTTCGTAAAGCGTGTTAACTGGTTACATGTTGAGTACGCTCTCCCCTCCGAGCACCTGGGTGGACTTCCTTCATTCAGTCAGTCATTCAACACGTTTTTGTGAAGGACTGGCCATGGGGCAGACACTGCACTGGGCCTGGCATACAGCAGAGATCAAATCTCTGCCTTCATGGAGCTGAGTAGAGAATCAAAAAGTAAACGTATCAAGTTTTTATGTAAAATGAGGAGGAGTATGATGGAAGTATGATGGTAGGAGGTAAGGGTGTGCTAGGGAAGCAGGGGAGGGAAAGATGGAATCTCTACTCACAAGACAAGTGCCTGTGGCCAGGGGCAGAGTGAAAATGCAGAGTCTGCTATTCAAAACTCAAGTGGATGAAGACAGAGCACTAACCAAGTGTGGATCCTTCTAAGAGTAGGGCCCTGTGCCGTTGTACAAATCACATGCCCATGAGACAGCCCTGACCTTGGGTGAGCTGTAAGACTTTTCTCTGCCTTGGTTTTTAGATGGGAAAGGACTAGGAGATACAGACACATTTGATAAAAGACAATGAATCTAAAGTTTTTTGCCCTAGGTACCATGTTAAAACAGTTTGTTGCCCCCAAACACCTTGGATCAAGAGTTCATTATCTAGGTCTCATGGAGCCCCAGAATGGAGAGGTTGGCCAAAATTCTAACAGCCTTCTGAGTGTTATACAAGAGTGTGTGAGTGCACGTGCTTGTGCGTGTGCATGTGTGCACATGCACAAGTGTGGTTTTCCACTGGGAAGTGAGCCGGTAGTCTTCATATCTTTTAAGAGTTAGGAACCCCTTTAAAATGTTAGGGACCATTTACCTAAAGAAATGGAATTAGAAATTTCACTTATCTTGAGGAAAGCAATAATATTTCCAACATGTATGTGTCTCTTATGGTTATAACATGTTCCTATTTCATAAGATGTTCATATTTCATCTTCTCTGAATCCAGGACAAGCCACTGGGCTAGGCAGAACCAGGATTTTAGCATCCTTTAAGCTCCTAAACATCCTCTGGATGGAGGGGCACTGCTGTTTCCCTCTTCAGCTTCAGCTGTGCTATTGAAAAGCAGGCAGGACCACAGTTTGACCTTAAACTATTCAACTCTACTTAATTACCCATTGTAGTGGAAGCACATAAATACAGGATGTTCCTTCACTCTGCCATTCTGCTTTGCATCATTATCAAAAAGACAAATGTAATTCATGTCCAATTACTCACTCACTGCAAGGTCAGAATATTTATTTTTATCTTTCTTGTGATTTTTAGGATTAGGGATATCAGTATTTATTTATGGCTAACCTAAGTCAAACATCCTGTTGATATCTGTAAAGAGCCATATAGTTATTGTCACAGGTATGCTGAGTCACAAAGCACATTTGGCGTTTATGAGTTGACAAGGAAAAGGCTGGAGGGAGGTAGAGATAAGTGCCTGGGTGATTACAAGTGTCTTGTGAAATATCCACATTGTTTATTTATATTGTCCATTTATTGAACTCAATAAGGGCTGAAGAAACTAAAACTAGTGAGAAACGAAATAGTGAGGATTTCAAAAAATTATTATTTAAAAAAGATTGATGGTGGAGGTAACATTTTTGGTTAAGTTCATTACATACTCCTTTTAGGAATTGTTTTCTCTTTCTAGTGGAATAGAGAGCCTTGGCCAGCTTGAGAAAGACAGAGAAGATGGAAAGATGCAGAAATAGAGAGGGCTCGTGTGACAGATTCATTTACTCAGAGATCTAAAGTAGCAATAACTGCGTCAGTCCAAAACCCCTGGAGTCAATTAACGAGATGAATTTAAAGTAGTGGCATCGAAGGGAAAACCCCACACGTAAAAGGTGCTCAATTGACCTATTTCTTTCTCATTCAGATTCACTTAATTCAATATATTTTATTGTCTTTGGCCACTGTATCAAAATAGTAGTAGCTAATTGCCTGAGCTTCTCATCAGTTCTATATCTTTGCAGGCTATGGTAGGTAGTGCCTATTATTTTATCTTCATAGTTCATATCTCCATATATGTAAAACCCATTTTATGTCCCTCTTGGTGTCCTTGAACAGATCAGCAGTCTGGGAATTAGGCTTCTAGATGAAATCTTACCAAGAGTTAGGAGCTGTGAAACTTGGGTAAATATTTTACCTCTGAGTCCTGGTTCTCTCCTCTCTCAAAGGAGGATTTGGAATCTAATAATTTCTCTGGTCCTTTTCTACTCCATCATTATCTATCTAGTTTTCTATAATTATCTATCTAGTTTCTGTGGGACACATGGGCATTAGTAATGTGCCAGGTGACTCTCCTTAGCTTATTCAAACAAGCCAGTGTGGGATTTGTGAACAAAGTTTTAGAGTCTTTAGTTCAAAGAGAATGAAGCATGAGTCATGGATGTGATGCCGTCTCCAAAAAGGTAAATTTCATGTGTGAATACATAGAAATATATTAGGTTTTAGAATATGAAATTTCCATTTGAGTAGATCAAAAACAGTTGAATAAGGGCACTCGCATACGATTCATAGTCTGAAGAGTGAGATAGAGGCAGGCAAAAAAAGCCCTGCTTTGCTCTGTTCTGCTCTTAGAGACACATTCAGTAGATGGTGACAATGTTGGGAGGGGACTGAAGGGATGTCTGGTTAATGGGGGGAATATGGAAGGGTCCTTTAACTTAAAGATATTAGCAGTCTCCTAATACTGACAGATATGTACAAAAGACAAAACATTTCTATATTTTTTTTCTTTTTTTTTAATTAAAAGCAAAGATAGTGACTAAAATGTTCAGGAAGACTCAGATTCCCATAAGGGAGAATGTTCTGGTCACGGCTGTCCAGAACTGGAAGGCGCCATGCCATTTGGTTGAGAAGGTGTCATGCCAAGGATGTTCAAGTGCAGGCGAAGGGCAGCGACTCCAGCAGCCCAGGGTGCTGGGGATAGTCCCTTGGCTCTCAGCCGGTGCTAAGTTTGCCTCCCAGAGGACATTTGGCAATGTCTAGAGATGTTTTTTGTTGTCACAAGTCTGGGGTAGGTGGGAGGATACTACTGACTCCTAGTGGGTGGAAGCCAGGGACGTAGCTAAACATCGCACAACGCACAGGGCAGCCCTCCACCAGCAAAGGGTTATCTGCCCCAAATGTGCAAAGGTTGAGAGACACCAGTCTAATGATATGAGTGAAGATGTTTAGTTCCTAACAGCCTCACATCCTGGTGGCTAGGAGAAAAAAAAAAAAAAAAACAATGAAATTGATCTATCAGAGCGATGGGTAGATAGGCAATTGTTTAAAATGACAAAGAGTGTTAATGACATGCAGAAATGTAAATGAAAAAAGGGACATAGGGCATTAAACAGTCATGAAAAAGAACCCATCCCTCTATTGGGAACCCATAAAAAGACATTGGTTTGAGAGCGGATTATCTCTGATTAGTGGGATTGCTCATGCTTTTGTTTTCTTTTGTTTATGTGTTTTCCTGTACTTTCCCAGTAGTTATAAAGTGCAGGTGCTACTTTGCAATTTAAAGGCACGCAAAAAAAAAAAAAAAAACCTACACTGAATTTTGAAAACCTGACATGCCTCTGAAGATCTAATGGCACACGGTGATAAGACTAACAGTAATAGTAACTTTGATTTAGCTGGCTAGCGTATGTGAAGGCAGGCCAGCTAATTCACTCCCAGGCAGGATGTAAACTGTTATAACCTCTCTGGAAGACACTTTGGCAATATGACTGCAGAGCCTTAAAAGTATTCATAGCCTCTGACCCAGTCATTCTAATTCTGGGAAGCGAGCCTAAGGAAATAATCAAAAAGAGGCACAAAGATGTTCATTTAAGTATGATTTATAATAGTCAAAAATGCAATTCTAATGGCTATAAATTAAAAACAGCCTAAATGAGCAGAGAAGTAGGTAAATGTTTAAATTTAAGTTTCTATGATGTAATACCTAGCCATTGAAAATAATTTTTAAAATGATTATTTGATGATGTGGGAAAATACTTGGAATATACAGTTACCTTTAAAATAATAAGGGTCCAAAATACCTAAAATGATGACCCCAGCAACCTAAGTATACAAAGAAACAAAAAAGTTTTGAAGGAAATATGTCTAAATGTTAATGGAAAGTAAACATTGTGAAAGCGCGGGCTGTGAGTAGCTTTTATTGTCTTCCTTCCTTTTTAATATTTTATGGCTTTCTCAAATGATATAAAATGAAAAACGTAATTGTTATAACCATGTAAAACATCGGTAAGATTTATCAAAGGCCAAATCCGAGTTTGTTGCAATTGTGTGTTCACGGATCATCATCTAATTTAATGTTATAACTCCTTTCGTGATGGTAGGTACCATCCTGCCCATTTTATAGATGAGGGAACTGGGACTGACACTTTACTCTCTATGTCTGATCTTAGATAGTGTTGCCCCCAAGAAGCTCTCCTTGACCTCCCAAATCTGGTTAAGTTACTTTCTTTCTGAGTCATCTTTCTAGGGTTTGGTGTTTTGTTTTGTTTTGTTTTGTTTTGTTTTGTTTTGCTTTGCTTTGCTTTGCTTTGTTTTGTTTTGTTTTGCTTTGCTTTGCTTTGCTTTGCTTTGCTTTGTTTTGTTTTGCATTGCTTATAAAGATAATGCCTAGTAAGTCTATGTCACAAACTATTTTGACCTGATTGAATGGATAAAGAAATGAATAACTTACCCAAGCCTGGGTATCCGCAGGGGCGGCCAGGTCAATGCAACTTCAAAGTCAGTGTTATCATTGACTGCTCCAGATGGCTCATGAAGCCCGAAGTTCATCGCTGGCACCTTTCCCAGCGTGCAGGACGTACTGCTGGAGCCGAGCGGAGCCTGGCCTGGAAGTTACACATTTATCCCACTCTGACGTCTCAATGCCTTCAAAGAGCAGCATGGACTTTTGTCAGTGAATTGTGAGCTTTTTCGCAACGCTGACATGGCAGCCTGTAACGATTATTGCTCTTGTTTCCCTTTGAAATTTCATGTTCATTTACTTAACAGGGCATTAGTAATCTGGAAGAAGGGAGTGGGTGAGGAGCCCTATTTGTAAAGAGCATAACAGGTTAATGAAAAAAAGCAGAGGTATGTGTAGGTGATAGTGTTTCCACAAGGCTCCGTTCAATGGAGGTGATTTAAGGGCGAACCTTGGCTGGCTGGTCATAATAAGGGCCTCGTTACAGAGGGGATTTACGTGGCAATTACCATAGTTCTTGCCAGTGGGCTACAATGTTTTAGGGCTCCCTGGATACTTAAGATTAATGTGTGAATCAGTAGTGTTATTGTTGCAAGATCTCGGTGTGATGGGGAGCCATTTGAGACGGGAATTTTTATCCCTTATCAGGACATAAAATATCTCATAGTCCACAGAACACCAGTGCCTATGGCTCGTAGCTGCCCTCCACACAGTCCAAGCATCATGTTGATTGAGTTTTTCCTTGGCAGCTAGAATGCATAAATCAGTCTAGAGCTACTTTTGCTCGTCCGGGTAATGTGATTAAAATAGGAATTAGACATCTTCAATCATTCAGATGAGGAACTAAAATCACCAACCTGAGCAAAGCAGATGATTATAGAGAATTTACTATGTAAATGGTAGATCAGGGCTGCAATCAAGGGGCTTTTCATGTACCCTAGAGCAGATTCATAGAATTCTCTGCCAACATGCCATGTTTGTATCTTGGCATATTCATTAGAAATCTCAATCCTGAATGTCAAGGAGTTTTGGGGAATCGATGGGTTAAATGCTAAATATATACCTGACCAAAATTAATTTGCTGAATCAGTAATTCCCAGGAATCACACTGTGAGAGAACTAAGAGGACTAACTGATTTCTCTCTTAGTACGTTTCCTTAAACCCGGATGTCTAGTGGGAGGGGGGAGGAGGCAGGAGGGGGTACAGTGAAGATGTGGCAAAGTCCAAGAAGTTTTCCTATAAGAGAGTAGTCAAAACGAGTAGCACTCATTCATAAATCACTTGGAGACCCAAATCATCTAGTCAATGGGATCAATGTATCAGCTCCTCCCCCTGGCCCCACAGATTGTCTTAACACCGTCTGAACGGAGATGAGAAGAGAACCTAGACATGGAGAAAATGGTTGTGTATGGCTTCTAAACAATCAGCTAGCACACTGAGAAATGCCATTGAGACAAGGAGTCACTTTAAAGGGTGTTGGTGACATGGAGACGCCAGTGCAGAACCAGTATAGAACGTGTAAATGCCTGAATCCCACCTTTCTCCACAACCACCCCTCACCACCCCTCACTGTTATATCTCTGAGAGCAAAGAATGAAGAGGTTGGAGCTGTTTCTTGCTTCATTTTCCAGATGATAAAATGAGAGTTTAGATGTTGTAAGCTAGATGCCTAAAATTAGTTAGCTAGAAAGTGACAAAGTCCAGAATCCAGCCAAGGCCTGTGTGTCTCCAAAGCTAACACACGTAAACACCACACTGCAGAGGCCGTTGCATTTGTAAAGGGAAAAAGCAGGCTTACACCGAAGAATATCTAATTCCTGCTTCATTTGGCAAGTGAGAAATTTTCTAAAGTCAATGGCACTGGAGTTAAGTGGATAAGAATACGAAGGATGCAGTTTCAGGAGATGGGGAGCTCATAACGGTGAAGAATATGCAGAGGGCCCCCACGGATCCACAGATCGTGAATAAATGCATCAACATTCACGCAGCATACTGGAGATTGGAGGATGAAGAAATGTTTCTATATTTCCTCCATTTTTCAAATGCACAGTCTGAAAGTTTTAGATAAACATTTAAGCCACTAAAAATCAAAGAAGCTGCAGATCCAAACACTAAAATACACAGAAGATGAAGGAATGTGTTATTTACTGAGCACTTACTATGTGCCAGCACTTTGCATATATCTTATCATTTAAACCTCAACCCCCGCTGCGAGAATTATGTATATTCATTCGCAGAGTTAGAAAGTAAAAGTCGGAGATGTTAAGCCACTTGCCCCCAGACCCAAAGCTGCTCAGGAAAAGACTCCATGGTTGGGCCCACACATCTCTACCCTCAAAAGCCAAGCAGTGGTCATTGCTCTAATATGCCAACCCTGACGTGTTTCCTTTCACACACTTCAACGGTAGACTAAAACCAGAAATTGGTGACATAGGTGGCCAGCAGTTAAGAGAAGTGAGTGGCTGAAGAACCACACTGGAGAAAAAGTCCTGTCGATGTTTTTGTCTTTCCAATTTTGAACCATGTCTACTCAGCACCTATCCAAAACAATTAAATGGTCAAAAGGAATTTTGAAGTGGATTAATATTAGTATTAAATAATACAAAGAAACCTGGTTATTTCGGAGTTCAAATTCATATCGTGGTCAAATTTAAGAAATCTATGTTAACAAAGAAAGAAAAAAGTTCTCAGAAAGAAACATTTATTGGACTTTTTTTTTTAATCTTTCTCCTTCTCCTTTCAATTAAATTCAATACAGACTTTTTGAGCAACTCCTCTATGTTG
The DNA here is from genome assembly GCA_004027375.1 of Macroglossus sobrinus. Taxonomy (NCBI): domain Eukaryota; kingdom Metazoa; phylum Chordata; class Mammalia; order Chiroptera; family Pteropodidae; genus Macroglossus; species Macroglossus sobrinus. Next base: position 13,688 of record PVKZ01005237.1, read on the forward strand.
ATCTGGGAATTATGAAACTTTTTAAAAATGTTGCTAAGATTATGGGTTAAAAAAAATTACAAGTGAAAAATTAATTGTAATTTAGTTTACCTCGTTCCAGTTGTAGGTTTATAAGTTACTTTGAACTTCTTTTCTGAAATAAGGCAGGGAAGATAAAAACTAAATAAAACAGATCTAAAAATAAAGTATCAAAATACCCTCTTCCTCCAAAGTTAGAAATCATCACACATATAGGTAACTTTTTAAACCTATCATTGTCACCTAACGCAAATAGAAATCAAAGTTCCCCCTTGGAGAAATCCCATTTACACTTGGAGCAGATTCTGCTACAGCCATTAACAAACACTATGTGTGCATTTTCTCTCTCTCTCTTACTTTTGCTAATAGTAATAGCCATGACATTGAATGGACTCTGTGTGCCTGATAATGAATTAAATGTTTTTCATATGCCATTATTTAATCCTTAGAACCCCCTGGAAAGTAGATATAATCAGTTCCATTTTTGAGATGAGAGAATTGAGGCTCAGAGAGGACAGTCCTCTAATTACGAAGAGACCAAGCTGAGATTTGAACCCATCTGACAAAAGGCTTAATTATTCTTAATTATTCCATTTCTCTGCTTTCCAGGAATAAATATAGGTCACAGGATGCCCGGGGAAGGCAAGTGCTCTGTTCTCTCTAACCGGCACTGCCACTTGGTAGCAGCTTTGGGTCAAAAATGAGACAGGACTTTAGCCATCATGAATGGAAAGCCACATTCCTAAGACAGCCTCACTCACAAGCACCCAGATTTCACAAGAGGAAATGATGAGGCATTTTCTGCAGTGTTGAAATTATTCCTTTTGTCCATTACCAACAACAACAACAAAAAAAAGGGCTCCGAAAATTCCTCAAAGGTAAAAGGGAGCCTTTCTTCTCCCGACGTTCCCACATGGTCCCAAAAGGAAGTAGACACTTGCATAATTCAGGTCCCAGTGATTTTTCTTTCGTTCTTATGAATTGCAAATCTTTGCCACATTTTTTCTTAATAATTAGTTAAATGTTAACCTCCTGAGTCACTGGGTCATCTACTGGTTAGAGCTTGTTCTAGCTCTTCCACCCTCCAGTGGAACTTGCAAGGCATCGGGCACTCCAAAGATCCCACATTCACGGTGTGAAAACAAGCCAACAATGAAATCAGTCACCGCCGAGGGGGGTGGACAAGCATGAGCATTAAGACCAACTAATGCTGAGTCAGGCCCTTCAGATATGGTGCCAATGGGAAGAAGATAGAAGAATTTTGTTTATTCATTTTTAGGTGTGTGCATTCTTTCCTCCAAAGATCTGAATTTCACACTGGCCCTCTTGTCCCTGTTACATTCAGGGACACAGCTGCAGTCACCTGCTGCTGGAGAATGCAGTCGAGCTCTCTTCATCCAGCAGTGACGCAGCCAGACATGGGGCCAGCTGTCCCACCCTGAGTAGCTAATGGAGGCTCTAAGAGGCCAGAAGCTTGGCCAAACCACATGGTCTGAGAAAACCAACCATACACTGCTTGAGGCATGACATGACTTTAGCCATAAGCAAGTACAGGAGGTAGGGACTTCCCCTTCTCTGGAAAAGTCAGATCTTTGGCATAGATTATTTTAATTCACACAACTTAATGTCACCAGGCTCCCACCATGTGCTCCAGTATTAACTGTCATATCAACCATAGGGAGAAACTATGAGTAGCATGACCTAACTGTATCTATTGACGCAAACTCCTTGGTATAAATACAGGACCTTCCACTGATTGACCTCAAAATGCTTTTCCAAAGCTTGCTTCCCTTTACTCATCAGCAGTGGAACTACCAGAATCCTCACTGGTCCCAAGAGTTGTGTTCTCTTGTGCTTCTCTCATTTACTTTCTCCATCCTTCCCTAAAAGAAATCAGACCTGATTGTGGTACATGTGCATACACCCCACGTCAATCCAGATCTCTATGTTGGCATGTAGAATGGAGTCCAAGCCATTGACATGGTATAAAAGACATCTTAGTTCAACTCCAACCTGCCCCTCCAACCTCATCTCTACTCTCCTCTTCTGCATCTCTCCTTTTTCTGATATCACCACAACATCCTCATACATTCCTTATTATTTCTAAAAAACACCAAGTGCAGACTCAGCACCTTTATTCACTCCTGCTTCTCTACCTGATGTTATCGTCTCCTCTACCTCTACCTAGCAAACTGTTACTCACCCTCTCTGAGTTCACATGGTCCCCTCTGAGAAGCCCTTTCTGATGCCCCCAGATGGGGTAAGTTATACCCTTTCCTACGGGCACCTCGAGGAAAAGCAGTGTTATTCATGTCCATATATCACTGCATTGTAGTAGCTTATCTCACCATTAGACTGTGTTTCTAAAAGGCAGGGATCATTTTTGAATTATTTCTGTTTCCCTAGCACCTGGCACAATGCGTATCACCTAAAAGTTGCTTAGTATATGTTTATAAAATAAATAATAAGTGAACTGGGTGACTTGGCATTAGGTAGGTGGTATTGCCAGTCCTCAAAAAACTCCATGTGACCAGGTAGTCAGGCTATCCTGCATTGCCACAGGCCCTATCATCAGCTTTGAGCAGATCCTCTTCTCTCTCTGAATATATTGATCTAGCAAAGTCTTAGTGCTAGAAAACAGAAGGTGTTAGCTCCAGGATTCACTGGTACCTTATGCTTGCTCAGGACAGTAGAGGATGCTAATGGGATGCTCACAGAAGCTGAAATAATCATCTAATTTCTGTCCTTGATAGTGAAGTGAATAAAGTGCTCTTCAAATCATATGTGTCTGTGAAAGCTTGAGAACTAACCCTATAAAGCAAAATTATAGAATGTCAAGGCTGGAGGGACCATGGTATCAACCACTCTATTGTAGAAATAATAAAACAGAGGGGGAAAGAAACAGGACATGAATATAAATGATAAACTGACAGCTATGCCACCGATGATGGTAGGAAATTTTTCTTAGTAGAAGCTGGGGTGTCTACATAAGGTCCTGGCTTTTCTCCACTTGCCCAGGAAACACTGGGGCACAGCCCTGAGCCACTCCACCCTGTAGTGGATCCCAGATCCCCTGGCAGGGCAGAGCAGATCCGGGAAGCTGCCACGGGCCTTGGCAACTCACCGTGCTTATAAAACATTGACATTTCCGTTAGGGGTGACTAAGAGAGAAGATTTGCCTTGGTTAAAAATTAGTCAGATGGCATTTCATTTCTCAGTGAAAAGTTGAAATGTATGGAGCATTTCGTTTTCTTGCCATGTTATTGTATTAACAATCTGTAGTTATTGCATAGATTCCAAAAGCCTAGGGCAAGAGAACCCTGATCATGAAGGTTACCCCATCACAGGGGATGTCAGGCAGGCCCTGACTAAGGGGTCCCACGAGAGTTCATTACAAGTCCTGGATCCTGATTTTCTTACTTGTAAAATGAGGGGATTTGACCAGGTACTCTCTGGTCATAGTCTCCTTCTTACTCCAAGAATCCTTAAGTCCTCCAAGTTCACCCATGAGTAAAGTGCTCTGCAGATCATGTGTACCCATAAAGCTTGAGAACTCACTTCGTAAAGCAAAATTATAGAATGCCTAGGCTGAAGGGACCCCAATATCCACCTCTCTGTCGAATTGTCATTCATTGGGCACATTTCTCTCTTGCCTCTTGTGTGCTGGGCTCTGTGGTGGGCCCTGTGAAGGGAAGGATGACGAGTCAGCTTCACCGCTACCATAATGGGGCTTTAGGCCTCATGGAGAACACAGACAATAAACCACTGGACTTACATTAATGAGTTTTACCAATCGGTAGGAGCGCAGTGACAGAAATCATAAGAGTGGAGGTATTCCATTCCACAGCGAAGGGAGTTACACAGTACGAGGTGGACTTGTTTAGATCAAGGGTCACGAGTGCCTTCTCTTAGGAGAAGTCTTCTAAGCTGAGAATCAGAGGTTAAAAAAAAAACTGTTAAAAACAGAAAGAGGAATGGTCACTCATTCCAGGCAGAAAGAATAGAATGTGCTAGAGGCTGAGGTGGGGACCTATTTGAGAAACCGAAAGGAGACAAGTGTGACTTGAGCGTGATGAGTAAGGGGACAGAAAAGGATTGTACGAAGAGAGGTGAGAAAGTAAGGAATGAAAAGGTCAAAATTCAGTTTCAGTATCACTATGAGGGACTTCATTAAGTTACATTTTAACTTCATTGTTCTGGTGGTTTCGGGGGGAATAACCTGAACTGGGTCCAGAATAGAAGCAGGGAGATCATTTAGGAGGCGATCGAAGTAGCCTGGTAAGAGCTGATGAGGGTCAGGTTGAGGTGGAAAGTGGTAGCTGAGTTTAATTAAGATTTTAGAGAAGGCATTGACAGGGCCTCTTGATGGATTGGTGTTTGGGAGACCATTTAGGGGCATCACTGAGTTAGGTCCTGGGTAGAATGAATGTAACACAGTGAAGAGGATGTGGTCCCATATCCACACCCATAGGGGCTCACATGTCACATCATTGTCACGGAACACCAGAGAGCAAGAGTTATGACAGCAACGGCATGTTCCATTGCTTTTACAACACAGAGAAGAGAGGCCTCCGTGACAGAGGAGGAGGAGGGAACGGTGCCACAGAGGAGGCCTGTGAACTGGGCAGAGAGAGGTGGGTTTGGGTTTAACCAGCAGCAAAGAGAGAACAAATACTTGAAAGAGTGAGAGCAGAGCTAAAGTGTTATAAAAAACATGTCATGTGATTCAGGAACCAGGGGCAGCATTAGATTGGGGCCAGAGCCGAGAGTCTCAGGAAGGCCAGGTTGAAGTGGAGGCTGAGGTCAGATTCTGGAGGGAGTGAAACCTTACTCGGGGGTCTGCACTCATTAGGGATTTTAGAGTGACATTATTAGTTCTAAAATGGGAAAGAATTCTAGGGATGAGACCTATTAAAGGGCAAGATTAGCCTAATCACTGAGTGATTTGACATTTGAATGGTTTACAAGTTACTATAAATCTCTGCTTATTGAGATATGAGCCAGGAGCCAACACGTGACACCTTTTCCTAGGTCTGTGCTCTGAACCAACTAAACAATAAAAGAAAAGGGTAACATTAATATCAAACACCTGTAGAGCATGATTTACCTTGTGCCAGGCGTTGTTCTGGATGCTTTATATACATTAACTCATCGAATCCTTACCGCTCTGGTTGGGCAGGTAGCAGAGTGGAGATTCGCATCTCAGCTGTTTGAGGCCATCACTTATTGCACACATCCATGATGTCTCTCTGCCTCCCAACAAACGTACGATGAAAATAATACCTACATTAGAGAAAACAGCACTTTGGAGACTGGGTTTATGCCTGAGGGCATGTGGACTTCCTCCTCTAAACCCCGGAAGCAGACAGTGCACCCCCCTCAGGCATAGGCAATGCCAGAATACCTCAGACCCCAGCTGGATCTGTTTCATAAAACTCCCTGCATGGCCGAGAACAACAGCAAACGCACTCTGTGAGTGGGCCAGTTCCGGACAGTGAGAGGCAGGACTGAAGTGCTAAGTTCATGTACTTGGCTTTCCTTCCAACCTCACAAGTCATAGTCAGCACGCCTCCTCTGGGGAGAACTTCTAACCCACGGGAGGGAACACCAGGAGCAAAGAATAAGGACTTTCTCCCCATCATCTGTTATCTAGCAAGCTGGGTTCTACTTAAGAGTTAACAGATAACTCTTTTAAAAAGAGGTATATAGTCGGATAGAATAGAATAGAATATATTTAGTACTAAAATTCTGTTGGAGGAAAATCAATGTTATAATGTGGCTGTGTTTAGTGACTGGACAACGATTCGTATGTCTATTAATTAAGATTCCAGCATTAGAGCCATCATTAAAAAATAGCCATGATTTTTTATGTTATCAAAGTAAAAATTCCCCCTTTATCCAAAAGACCTTAATAATTCCCAATGAAAAATGTATTATGCCTAGGGATAATTCTGTCTTTTTTCTGTTAAGGTATGTTTGTCAAAAAAATGGAGGTGTCAGCGGAAATAAGAACAATTCAGAGCATGGAAGCCATAGGCTTCCAGAAATGTTCAAATTAACACATTCCAAAAATGCCTGCCCAGAGCCTTGATGTTGTGTGTGATACGTGTCATACGGTTCATAGTTAGAATTCTTTGTAACTGAGGTGAAAAGTCCAAATTAGAAATATTTCTTCACTAAAGGGTAGAAACCTGAAGAGTAAAATAGATCTCTCACTGTGAGCTAGAATTAGCCAGATAGGCTCAAAACACTGTAAGATAGTTCCCCAAGTTTATTTAAAATTAAGAAAAGAAGATGGGCTAATATTGGATGTCTGACAGTTGGGGACATTGGGGCTACGCAGATTAGCATATCATGGGATGATCATTTGTGATAAACAAAAAAGCTTGTATCTGAGGAAATTATAAAACAATGGCAAATCATTGGAGAAAGGTTCTTGTCTATAGGTTTCCCTATTAAGGAAAAAAAAATAACAATATTCAAGAATCAGCTAAGCTCCCTTTCAGTTGCAAATAATAGTAATAAGGCATAGCTCTAAAGCTTGTATTTGCTTGATGGTTTACTGTCACTTGAGATGAAGGACAAATGGCCATTATCAGTAGTATCAGTTATTAATATAATGAAAAGTTGTGTTGACAAACATATAAACCCAGACTATTAGATCTTAATGATCCATCTGTGTGCAGTAAAGGACAGAAAACATGTTTATTTCCTATCTTGAACATTAAGAAACCATATTTTATAGAATACAATGTAATTAAATCAACAGATAAATACACCCCAAGCTCTCCCAGCCACAGGAAAAGTCAAAAATACATGTTTTTAGAATACGCCTTGCCATTTTCAATATAATCTAGTCAACTAAGGATCCGACAGAATGGAACGATTAAGATAGAAGCATCCAATGCAGCAATCTGACATATGTATGTGACTTCTCACATACAATATAAAACATTAGATTTAAGAAAACTTTATAGCTTATTTCATGCAGTTCTTTCACCTTTATGGTTGAAATCCTATCTGCCACTTCCTCTTCTGAAGATCAGGAAGTTACAAAAAAAGGTGTCAAAAGAGTAACAAACCTCCAAAGTAAAGGGTCAAAGAAAACTAAATAGTGTAAAAAGATAAATAAATCTTTGGTGTCATACATCCTAACACTTGGACTTGAAGATTGGGTGACCCTGGGATGCAGCCTAAAAATAGGTCCTTAATTCTCATTAATATTCATTACAAAAAGATTAAAAATACGGAGGTTACCCAATGTGGAATTTTTATGTTCTTATCCTAGCAGTCCTCAACCTTTGTCACAAAGAAATTAACAAATACTCCTGTGCTCTTGCCACTAAGGGAAGTGGGACAAGGGGCACTTAGTGGTGCTATGTGAGAGTATGGATTCATTTTTCTGTGATACAGGCTAATAACATGCACTACATAATGGAAGTAATATTTTCTGAGGGGAAAAAAAAAGGCTGAAAACAATAGCCTACTGCAGGAGAGTAGAAAATATAGATCTAACAGAGGAACAAAAAACAAACAGAAAACACAGCCCCAACACACATGAGAGAGACAGAGGGCTGCAGTGAAGATGACCGACTCTTCTGGTTCCCCGGGACTATCCAGGCTTTAGCACTGAAAGCACCCACGTCTCCAGAAACCCTTTGGTGCTGGGTAAATAGGGACAGAGGGTTGCCCTTGCTGCAGCATCTTGCTGCCGTTCTATAACAAGCAAAGGTGGAAAGGCTTTGTCATCAGTAACAGAAGCACCAAATCGGTATAGATACTGTATTATAAATCAAGAGCGGTGCTGGACACAAAGATGGAAGGACCAAAATGAGAAGGTCCCCTTAGCCACATTGGATAGGGTATCAGCAATTGTTTAGTAAGGAAGAACCAGTAACTAAACTGAAGTTCCATTATGTATTCTCTACAGTGTCCAATTTGAAGTGGAAATAGTAAATGCCTAATTCGCAGAGCACCACACACCCTCTGCCCAGGCTGAGAGGGCACACTTATCAAAGCACTCTTTCTTATTGGTTCCCGGTTCTACAAGAACACAGCATTTGCTCAAGACATGGCTCTAGACCAGAGCTTCTCAAATTTGAATGTGCATTAGACTTACCTGGAGAGCTTGTTGAAATGCAATTTTAATTAGATGGATGGGGGTTTGGGAGGGGCCTAAGAATCTATATTTCTAACAAGCTTCCAGATGACCTCCACAGACCACGTTGTGATTGGCAAGGCTTCAAGCTTCAATAATCAACTAGATTGGGAGGAAGCAAGATGAAATGTATTTGACACACTTGCTCTAGTAATGATACTTATCTCATAGGGCTGTTCTACAGATTAGCTGAAATAAGCCACACAGAGCTCCTATCACAGAGCCTGGTGTGAAAACCATGTATAATTCTCACTCCAAGTAATGGGTTCAGTCATTCTTAATCAATTTTCTTATAAATTTAATTCATATTAAAACTTCAGCCAAACCGGTTTGCAGAAGTCAGTGAGGAGAGTGGGCTTATTAATATGTATACACTCGGTTCTGGCTTGCACAGAGATCAAGACCTCTGCAGAGTGAGATTCAGAAGTGCTGTCGTCTAGTGCTGGGCCTCTCGGTCTTGTCTGTGCAGTAAAGTCACACAGACAGCTTGTAAAAGCTGTGAAGGTCAAGACCTCACCCCCACCTCATCTGTTGAATCTGAATCTCTGGGGATGAGGCCTAGGCTTCCCAGAATATAGGAAAGTCAATCAAGTTAAAGAACAATCAAGTTTGAGAACCATAGGCATAAAGAGCTGCCTAGGTAAAATCTCAGTTTTGCTTTGGCAAACTTTCTGCACCTCATTCTCCTAATATGCAAACTAAGTGTAATAGAAATAACAGCAATAGCTACCTCCAAGGGTTGTTTTGAGAATTCAATTAATGTATATAAAACCCTTTTATAACAGTTATAATCTCTGATTATACCACATGCCTTTCTTCTCTATCTATATGGGTTGGTGGTATGTGACTATTATAATCAAGATCCAAAAAGATCTAAGTAAGAATTAGCCCTTATAGGATTCTATCATAATGTCTGTCTGTATTGACGATGCCAGATCTTATGCAAACATTATTTTAGGCATGGTAACATGATAATTTAACCTGTGTCTCTAAGCACATACTACTTTTCAGGCACTATACCATGTGAAAGGCAAAGAGGTCTAAAAGGAAACATTCTAATAGGACTTGTTGTTCTACTGTTTAGTAAATATGTGACCTTAAACAAGTCACTTTACCTCTATCTCCAGCCTGGTTCCCTGTCTGTCAATATGGATAATGCTAATATCTACCACTTAAGAATTATTTCAAAGAGTGAGTGAGGCTATCAATGTGAAGAATCTGACACAGCACCTGGCACTGAATAGGGGTACAAGCATTAATTATTCCCTGCCCAGTTTTCATAGCCCCTTGAGAATACAGGAGACAGAGACATATCTATTCCTGTTATGTGGCTGCCTCTTTAAAATCTGTGTATCAGAGACATGCAACGATAAATAGCCAGTGTCTATTTATAAACAGTCTTCGCGTTCAGTGCTCAGTTCCTTGAAAGGCTACATCTGCAGAGCTTCAGGTATTTCTGTGCGTGGTGGGTCACTGTTTTGATTTTTGGTTTGTGGGGTTCGGTTGGTTTCATTTTGTTTTGTTTTGTTTTTCTCACACACGATTTGGCAGATGATTGAGTCATAGGTGTGCCTCACTTTTGCTGTCTCTGAGAACACAGAGTCCTTGAGGGCGTCGATGCTATCTTTCTATTGGTCGTATTATCAAACTAATAGCGTTGCAGTTTGTGAATATTAAACAGTGTCACTCCAAATTACATAAGAGGGCATTCTTCAGGAAGCAATGCAAATTAGCGTGAAAAAAAAAAAAACCAGCACTTTCTACGTGAATCTTGTTCAAGACCACTTGAGGAGGGGCAAAAGTGATTGGGAGTTAAGAGAGAAATCTAAAATGGATCCTGTCATCTACTTAGAACTTGAAAGTAGTCTTAATCCTGAAGATTCCCAGATAAACTGGTGCTGGCGATTGGAGGCTGATAATGATGGTTCACTGGAAATAGCAATGCTGACCTAGGACTCAGGAGATGTGGGTTGAATCCCCATTTACATCCCAAACTACAGGTGTAACTGCATGAGATTCCACTGAATGTCGAAGTGACCCTATGATTTACGAAGACTGTTTCCACCACCTTTTCATTAGATCCTCACCTCACTCTGTGTAAATTACTCTCCCCATTTTACAGAGGAGTAAGTCGAGTCTCAGAGCTGGTGAGCGTTTGAGACTTAGAGAGCTAGTCTATAAGAGTGCCATCTGTGAACCCCAGGTGTGTCTGGTATCCAAAGACTACACTCTTCCCACTAAATATTAGTCATAATCAATATCAGGTAAGTCACTTTACTCATCTGCTTCAATTTCTTCATTTCTTGGCCTTGCTTATCTTGCAGTGATAATATGATAAAAATATGAGTTAATAATGAAAGGAGTCCTGTATAAGCCTGGAGTATGATTACGATGTTTCAGGAAGCGGGGAAGTGTGTCCCAGGATGAGACATGTATGTAAAGTAAAGCCATCACTCTCGCTGAAATTTACAAACCAGGCACTCCGAAGTTTTAATTATTTTCTTGGTTAACACTCTGCAATTCTAAAAGCCTCCTGGAATGTTTTACTTTCACTTGCCAATTTTTTTTTAATCCCACTTGGGCTGAGTCCAGATCTGAAAAATTTCATCTGAAAATGAGCTTTTTCTTTCCCTTTTTTTAACTTCCATAGGATTCAGAGCATAAAGTCTTCTTTCATAGGGAATGAAAACAACGTTTACAGTGGAAACTGTGTCGTAGACAGGCCATGATGCGTGTTGCTTCCCGGCCGGCCCCCCAGAGCCGGGCAGTGGAGGGTGGAGTCTGGCCTCAGAGTCTGGCCTCGCAGGGTAGACCCGCCACCCTTGGCATCGAGGCTCCTGCTCAGGGTGTCGTGAGAGCTCTGAGCACGCAGGGGACTTGGAACACCATTTGGATCTTTGGTCCATTTGACCATAGAGTTTGGAAGAACAACTTCCCCCATCATCCGAAGGAAACATGGGCTACTTATGAAAATTGGTCCAAACCACCTGGACCTGAAATCCAGGGCTGTTAACAAAGGGGGGACAAGTGGTCCCTGTGCCAACTGGTTTTCAGCCCCAGGTAGACCTTATTCAAACAAGGCCATGAACCGTTTCAGCCACCGCCCTCCTTCCGTGCTTCTCCATGAATTGCTATCAGGAGACCCCAAAGCCATGGTGATGAATTAAGAGCTGCCATTACCAGACATATTGAAACGAAGCCTAACCTTTTGCTGTTCTCCCAGATTATGGTCCAAATCTACTGTGACACCTGCTGACGTCTAAACATGCCCTGGTCTCAGTCCTCTTCTTGACTTTGGATCCGATTCAAGAACCCCTCTCTGAATTCTCGTCCTCACTGCTTCATCACCACCCTCTCCCTTCTCCCTGGTTCAGAACGCCTCCTCCAGGAAGCTCTTCATGATTCCTTGGATGCTTCTGGGGGTCCTGGTTTGTGCTCCCAGTGCACTCGTGTTCGCTTCTATCTCAGCGTTTATGTCCCCGTTCCGTGCCGATATCCCCCTGCATTCAACCTGTTACAAACTCTTCAGGCATTCTGACACATTCTTTTCTACAGGGCCGGAATAAAGCATGACATGCAAGCAAAACCATTCAGTGTCTTTAAGGTGAAGAAAAACTGCTAGTTATTAACCGTTTTCAATATGCCAGGCACTCAGTTTGATACTTGAAGTACCTTATCTCACCGTATCACCCCAAATGTGCCATGATATTGATATTATTATCAACATCATCATTTTATCAGTAAAAAAGCTGCTGCTCAGAGAAGCTATAAAATCGAGAGAGATTGTCCCAAGATCGCACCGAGAGTAGAATATTCAGAATGGAGTCCAAGGTCTGTCTGATTCTGGATCTCAAGCCAGTTCTGTCATCATGCTGCTTCTCTCATTTCAAAGGAAGAGCACTGGTTTGTGGATTAAGCAAAGTACCAAATGTTCTTTCAAATTTCCTTAAATAGGGATCTGTGGGCGCTACGGTGTGTCACCCAGAATCGAGGCACTCATTTCCCTTGCTGGCAGCAATGTTGGTTGTTGATGGGAATAGCCCTCTTTGAAGTCAGCTAATTTGCCTTTTTGACAAAAATTTGTATACTCTTTCCTGGGATCAGCCTGATCCAGTAACTAGTCAATGTGGAAATACAAAGACAAGACCTCCTTGCTGCAGGAAAACTCTGCAGGGCCATCCCAGCTCCAGAGTCCCCTGCGGGATGGGCTGAGGCTTCAGACACACCTCATGACAGTTCAGTTTCTCCCTCTGCCCCGTCCTGCTTCCCTTAATCTCTCACAAAGATCGTTCCTGAAGACACCACCCAGAATGCTTGCTGCGTGCAGCTCTCCATCCCCGAGTCTGTTTCTCAGGAAACTCAACCACAGATAACATAATAGGAAGTCGCTGACTACAAATTACTAATTGGAGTAAGAATGCAAGCAACCTTTTAGCAGCAATTGTTTAAGGACTGGATGCGTGGTTCAGAGAGGGTGCTGGTCTCCGTGCACACGCTCTGGTCCAGGAAGTGCCAGAGATCAGAAAACTGGAAGAGCACTCCTCCGACTACTTGGGGATGAAAGATCAGCCCCACAGCATCCTTAATCTGTGGGTTCACTCTGTGGTCTAGTCCAGGTCTCATCATTTTCCCAAGCCTCTTTTTGCATGGCACTCCACCCCCACAGTTTGGGGCGCACTTTCCAAGTGTACCCTTTGGTTAGAGAGGCAGAGTCGGTGGGTGCCAGCCTCTCCACAAAGTCAGACCAGTCTCCTCACTGAGAATGTTTATCTACTGACGACCTCTGACAAAAAGTAAATGAAGACCATTTTCTCAGTGGACTCAGCTACTGTATGCACACCAGGCAAGATGTTTAAGTAGATATATTTTTAACCTGAACTATATTCAGGTAAGAATAGCAACCAATAGGCCCAGGGACTCCAACTAATGCCAGATACCCATTCAGCCATCACACATGCTGCATTAGTGCTGACTGATACTCAGATTCAAATCTCTTACCTCACCATTATAGCCTTGGTGAGCTTACATTAGAAAAAACATGAACAATGTATGCCTAGACATGGCAGACAGTTTCGCCCAAGAGAAGAAAGAGGTTTAGGGTAAGATACGATAATTGTAACTACCTTTTTGGAGTTCTTTCTTAATGCTAGATAAACACCTATGTTATTAGATTAACCTTAAAAAGCCACACGTTTTCAATTCTGCAATTCTTTTCTTCAAAAGTTACAAAATTCATTGAGCACTTACTACCAGAAATAGTATTGCTAAGCAGGTTGCAAGCTTATTTCTCAAGACCCCTGAAGAGTGGGTACCCCACTTTTATTTTATAGACAATAAAAATAAGGCTTACAGTGTTTAAATATCTTACTTTAGGCCACACAACTAGCAAATGCCTGAGGCAAGTTTCAAATTCAGGTCTGTCAGCATCCAAAAAACTTGGTTTTTAATCACTGCACATACACATACTGCCTATCTCATATTACTATCTCTGATAGGATAGATTTGAAAAAGAGGGAAATTGAGTAGTCCTAGGACAAATGAGCAGAAATTATAAGGTGGATAGATAGAGACTTAAAACAAGTGTATTGGCCAGGATCTTAGTCAAACTGATCAAAGTAAAAAACCCAGAGACAGTCAGACGTAGCTGGTTATAGAGGCTCGAACATGGCCAGGATTATGTTTTCTTCTGCTGGCTTCATTCTCGGGGTTAGACAAAGATAAAGCAAGAACACCTAGGCTCCCAACCTATCAGTTTAACAACCCAGGAGACGGTATATTTTCCCTTTCCTAATTACTCCAGAAACATCCCTGGATTAGCTCTGCGTAAGCTGGCTGCGACTCATATCCACCTTGAAACCAATCACTGTATGAGATGCTTTAGTTATTGTCCAGGACCAGGTGATGTGTTCACTCTGAAGCTCAAAAGTGGACGAGGAGGAGCTACGATCACCTCCTTCCAAATTACGAGAACTGAGACAGGAGAAGGGAAGGGGGGACTCACCGAAGGAGAGGTTAACAAAGGGAAAGGTCCTGGGAAGGCAGGGTGGCAGATACCCCTGCAGTGAAGTGTGGACTTCTGTGCCGTCCAGCACACCTGTTGCAGCCCCACTCACATCTCCTCGGCTCTGCCGACGTCTGTGCACACCGGCCTGACCAGCCACTAGTGCCATACTTCTTCGCTACAAGGCTGCAGAGCGTTCTGCAATTACAGATACAACCAGTAATTGTGCATTCTGGTGCATGAATACCCCAGCGACATCATCCCAAGGGTTAGATAATTCTGACCTGCATGTTTAACTTTGTTTCCTAGAGTTCCTTAGCAGTATGAAGCTCCACTTAATATGAAGCAGTAACTTGATTAAAAATAGATCCTAAATGCATTTCCCGGTTGATCCCCTATGTTAGTTCTCCATGTCCCTACTGTATGTACTGGGATAGTCTCCCAAATAACCTACATGCACTTGAACCCTTGCCTTACAAGTCAAAAATAGTCAAACAGACTGTCTCATGACATAGCAAAATTCTCAACAATAGAGGTACTTGGTCATGAATATAAAAAGAAGGCATTTGGGGATATTCAAGAATAAAAATGAGAGACTGGAATGAACGACCCACATTTAAACTTTGCTGTCCCTTCTAATGCTAAGTTGAATCATTACTTGTTTTACTTGTGACACCTTCACCCTTATAGAAAGAGACCTTAAATTCATACTCTGGATTTTGAAATTTATTACAGAGATAATATATAGAAGTCTCTAGGAAAGATTTTTTTTCCTGGAGATTATTTGAAAATATGGTGTTCAGCCTCCTCTTTTGTTTTTGCATATACATATATATATATTTTTTATAAAACCTTCTTTGGCTGCTCAGCTTTTCACCAGCTTAGGAATTGCTCAAGAACATGTCATTTTCTTGGTCCTGACTAGTTTTTAATTTGACACCCACCATCATCCAGGTAGAGAACGGCCTTCACAAGAGAACCAATAAAACAAAGGAAGTACGCAGCTGCCACAAAGAGTAGGTGAGAGGGTGTCTTCATCTGAAGTTCTTTGTGCCCATTTGGACATGTGCCCAGTACACAGAAGTATAAAGGAAGTGATTTCTCTCAAAACAAACATATCGGTCAAAAAAAAAAAAAAAATAAGATAATGAAAGTAACTATTTTGCCTTTTTGATGTCTGAAAGAACATCTGTCCTATAGAATTTATTCCTTTCCCTACTGGTACTTTTCTCCAGCTCACTCATAAAAATACTATTAGTAGACAAAATTTGTGAAGTGTTAATTATGTGCTGGGTACTATGAAAACCACTGAATATAAACTATTTTACTGAATCCTCCCCAGAAATATAGAAGTGTAAACGGGGTCAACATTTTAGGTTCACGCAACAGTGAGATGCAGACCCCCCTGACTCCGGTTGACATGAGTTAGTAATTACAGCACAACAAACCACTTCAAAAGGCGATGCTTAGAACAATAAGTGTCTGTATTGCTCACAAGTCTACAGGTCAGCTGGGCAGTGTTTCTGGCTGCAGCTGGGCTCATGCATGCATCTGCAATCAGCTGTGGGTTGAGTGGACGGCTCTGCCAATCATGTTTGGACTCACTCATAGTAGTGAGGAGTCAGCTGGCAGTTGGCTAGTCCATGATGTTCTCATTTGAGACAAATGGACTCTCCTCCAGCTAGTTTTATTCTCTACCAGGCCAGGTTTGTTTTTCTGTGCACATAAATGTTCCTTTTTTTGTGGGATGCCCAGAGCCTTCCCCACACTCTCAATGTTCCTATCCCCTCCTTTAATCTATGCCCTCAATTTTTATTAATACTGCCCCAAGTTGGTTTTGTTGTATATTTTTTCCTTTTAAATTGCACTTTATTCTTTTTTTAGTATCATACTATTGTTTTTATAATGATTCCCTTTTCTTCAATTTTATTGCATTAAATTGAATTTGATTTCTCATCCATAGTACATGATTTGAAATAGGGCCCTCACCCCTATGTGTGTACAATTTGTTTTCAAACCAAAAGGCGGGAGTCTACCTCTCTCTCTTTATCATTTCCTCTGTGAGTTCAGGGGTATCAGTTGCAAAGTTGTAAACAAGGATGCTGTTATCTAGTCTGTCAATTTCCCCTTCAGTGGTCCTCTGCTGAGACACGCTTCAATGCAAGGCTCTGTGCTAGCTGCTGGGGACACAAAAATGGGTGAGGCCCAGCGCTGGTCCTTGAAGGGCTTGCAGGCTCCTGGGTGATGCTTTGGTTTAAAGCTGTCTCTTTGTCAGGTAACCTCAACCTCTTTTAGGTGCATGCATATCTCTCAGGGGTTCTCTAGACTTTTTCCTTATGATCCAAGAGGACACTTAAGCAGTGAGAGAAGGCTGTGCAGCCTTGTGAAATCAGGGGAGAACTGTCTGGTTTCTATGCCATCTTCCTCTGCTGGCTTCCTCAGCAATGCAGATGCTCTCATTCTCATTCAGTCCTCAGCCATTTTGCTGGCATCTTGTGCCAATGACAGACATCATTCTACCCTCCAGTCTTGAGGTCCACGTACTGCAGGGCTCTCTTCTCATCTCAACTCCAGGCCTCCTCCAGGCCCCAAATCCCCCTGTTTTCCAGGGGCTGGTGGCCACGACACGTGGCTCTCTCCGCACGGGGTGGTGATGTATGAGAGAGCCTCAGCCACCTTTTCCGTTCCCCACTAATCCTCCGCTACAGTGGATCATAAACTCATGCTAACTATGGGCTTCTCTGAGGGACTTGCAGACTCCCTGGGCTTTGCCCAAGGATGCAAATAACCAAGAGCTGATGGTATCAATGCTCCTAAATGATGTTAGGCTTCTATGCCCTCCAACTGGACATATTACACAAGGGGGAAGCTAGCATTTGCACTTAAATGGTCGCATTGTGCCCTTTTTCTGTCCTAAGCTCCTCATGAGCACTAGAGAAGCCATTTTTTTTTTTTATATCTGCAAGACATATAAACCACGGGAGTTAGCAGTGAATTGAGGGTGAGGGAAATGCAGTGTCAAAGATAATTTCTACGTATTTGACTTAGGCACCAGATGGATACTGAGATTGGAAACACTGGAGATGACCAGTTTTAGGAAAAGATAATGACGAGTTAATGCGAGATATTCGGATGGAGTAAAGTAGTTATCAAAAAATATTAACACCTAATACTTGAAACATATTCTGCTGTGTGCCAGGTATGCGCCAATGTGCTTAACCATTATTTACTCATTGAGTCCCACGCATTATAAGAGGGTGGTTCTAATTCCTCCCCATTTCACACACTAGCTATATATAAATCCACAGCAAAGCCCATGGCTTACCCACTGCTCTACACGACCACTCGGGGAGAAGCTTAAATACTTGCACTTTCTCTGGGTCCAACACCCCAGAGAAAGGATCCAGACTGGAAATATAAGATTGGGCCATAATCAGGGACAGTATCGCCTAATGAAAAAATTTACACTTGAAAGAGAAGGAATATTAATAGCGGAAAATTGGGGAAATTTGGAGTGGTTCCAGAATATTAAATGTTGAGGAATGTTTGATTTTTAAAGGGGGAGGTGTATTAGTCTCCTAGGGTTGCCATAGTAAAGTACTACAAACTGGGTGGCTTAAATCAATGGAAATTTATCTTCTCATGGTTCGAGAAACCAGAAGTTCAAAATCAGGGTATGGGTAGAGTAGGTCCCTCTGAGGGATCTGATGGAGAATCTGTGCCATGAGTCCCCTACCTTCTGGTATTGCTAGTGACCCTCCGTGGTCCTTGGCCTACAGAGACATCATTCCCAACTCTGCCCAACTTCCAACTTCGTATGACCTTTTTCCCTACGTCTCCGTGTCTCTCCATGTATCAACCTCTCTCTCCGTATCCTAAGGATACCAGGAATTAGATTTGGGGCCTACCCTATGCCAATATGACCTCATCATGACTTAATTACATCTGCAAATAAGATTACACATACCGGTTCTGGGAGGGCAATTTTGGAAGGACACTATTCAACCCACTACAGAGAGGAAAGAAGACATTACAACAAGCCCTTTTTTATTTCATCTTGATTATGCACCAGTAGCAATACTTTCCAGGTTTTTAAATCGCTTCATTTGAGCTCATCAGCAAAGTCCCACTTTCTTCCTCACCAGGAATGGTTTTGATCATGTACTACAGCCACTTACTTGGTCATGCCTTTGCCAAGCGATCACAGTTCTCTTCTCTTTAGGTCAGTGTTTACCAAACTTGTTAAAACGGATGCTGGTTCCAACCCCCAGCATTTCTGACAGTGGTTCAAGGGTGTGGCCCCAAATTTTGCAAACTCAACAAGTTTCCGGGTAGTGTTGATGTTGATGTAGCACGTCCTGGACCGCACTTTGAGAATCACTGCTCCAGACTCTACGGAATCTACTTTCTCCTACTCTCTATACTTAGGAAAAAGAGTTCACAATTAGATTATTTCTTTTTTCTGCTGTGTGTAGTTAGTGATTAGATACACACACACACACACACACACAAACAGATGCAGAAATGTCGCTTACGCTGAGGTTGTTTTCATTAGTGATAATTATCATTCTTTGTGTCCCACTACAAGTTGCCAAGTTCCTCCACCTATCCTCTTTAATATGATTTTTGCACCAGTCTTAAGTGGGGTGTCGTTGCCCCATTTTCCTGAGAATTTACATTCAGAGGTGTAAAGTATCGCGAGGAACATCTTCACCAGCTGGTAGTAGAAGCTGTATTGCTGATGATTCCAGCCTCGTCCTTCTAGATCCAATGCAACTTAAGCCACTCAGCAGCTGTTTCATAGGTCTAGAACCTGAGCTTTGATGAAAAAGATCTGGGAAGCGAGCGATGGAAAGATTTACTATGAATTGAGACAACCGATGAGTTTGTTTTGCATTGCATTTTTGCTACGAGCTACATCATCTAGGTGCTGCTGTCCTTTCCCCTTGTTCTCTTCCTCTTATCCTAGTAGAAGGCTCATCAGCCTAGTTCATCACAGCCCTCTGCTCTCTGTTGGTCGCAGTGGCAAGTCTTCTGCTAAGGCATGTTCCCTGACACTCATTCTCTGGTCCCTGAGCCTTCCTTCCGAGGAACCAGGGCAGTAAACATGGTGTGAGTCGTACTCTGTCCATGATGCTCTAGCCTTTCTCCTCCATAACATTTCCTCTTTCCAGCATCATGTGTCTGGCAAGTGGTACAGCTGGGATTTGAACCTGTGCAGTCTGTCTCCAGACCCTGTGCTCTAACCACTTTGCACCTACAGCTCTGCTTACAACCCTCAAAAGCTCTTATTTTCTTTCAGAATCTTGCTAAATCCTGAATCGGACACCTACGGGGCTGAACCAACTCACCACACACACTCATATCTTTTGTGGCTTCGGCAAGGCCAGCTGCTCCAAGCAGAGTAGTTTCCAGCTCATGTCCCACACCTGCCAAGTTCACTGGTGGCTCCGTGACTTCACGCAGGTGTCATGCACTAGAGTAGTTGAAAGCACAAGTTTGGGATCCAGATAATTCTAGCTATGGCTTCTCACGTCTTCCCTTACTTTGTAACGTTAAGCTAGTCTCTGATTTCCGAGTCATCGTTTCTTTATTTGTAAAATGGGTACAGTAATACCATCCTCACTTAGTGGGTATGAGATTTAAAGGGATAATTCATGCATCGAACAGGACTGCAATCATTGGAGCTCTTGTTGTTTGTATCATGGCTTCACCCAAACATAAAGCACCAAATTTGCTCCATCTGTCCAGATATTCTTAAACTCTTGCCTGGCTTTTCCTCTTGTGAAAACGCCCTGACGAGTCATGCCACCATCGCCATTATACTTGTGCTTCTCCCCGAGCCTCGGGCACTGCACAGCAAGTCCCCACCCAATGTCATTTCCCAACCTATTCTGCCTTTTATATACAGAAAGCTTAACTGCCGGGGCCCTTTCTTCCTCTCTCCCTTCCAGCAGAACCTAACAGACCCAGCCACATACCAGACGGGTCTCGTCTAGTTCTTTCGCTCACATGTCTTTCCTTCTCCTGCCTCCTTGCTTCGTAACCTGGGCAGCGTTTTCCATCTTACTGACTAAGTTCAGAAGCATCACCTGCTCTGGAAGTCCTCCTCCTTTATCCACCGAGGCTGGGTCAGGGGCTTGGAGGCTAGGCTGCCACACTGTGGTGTAATAGTCTGTCTACGTGTCTCTGTCTCTCCACCAGACTCGGAGCATTTGGGAAATGGGATCTGGGGCTTTGCTCCCCGTCACATCTGCAGGGACCTGCACAGTCCCTGGCATGCAGCAGACTCTCTTTAGGTCCTTGTTGAATGAGGGAACGTCTTTATGAATTCACACAAGACTGCCTGACACAGAGACGGGGGACACTAAATCACTGCTTGCTGACTTGGTCTTTTTATATAAGGATGATAATTGTAGAGCTCCCACTGTAAACGACGTGGCCCAAAGTGGAGGCTGTGAGCGAGGCATGAAGTAGTTGGGAGGCAACTGATAGAAGGCCCTAGTTCTCTCCATGCTGTCTCATGGAATGCCACATCTAGAACTTTCTGGCTTCCATGCACAAACTCAAAGTCTTCTATGGCCAGAGGGACAATTGCCTCCAGGGTTTCAATAAGTAGGGTGTGGGCAATTTTAATTCTAGGGTATCTTCCAAGTACAGCACAGAAGTTGCCACAAGTCAAGAGATTTTGCCAGGAGTTTTCATTAATTTGCATGGCCTTCCAGTCAGGCACAAACACCCGGGGCCTATCGCTTCCAGACATCGCCCTTCCCTTCCAGTCCTGCTTCATAACATCGCAAACATGTGCCTCAGCTCCCGTTCCATCTGCGTGTTCCCTCCACACCCACTGGGAGTCGCCTCCGTGGAGCCCCAACAAGGTCACACCACGTGACCCATCAAACCAGATCTCCCCAGCTCCCAGCCAGGCTCCTGAGCTGTGACGCCCTTGCTGGCCTTGAAAACTCCTTCCCCAGGTTCACATGTGTAAGCCTGGTGCAGTTCTCTTGATGTTTTAGGATGAAGAAAATCACACTTCATTTATTTCCATTTCCGTTCCAGTCCCTGCAGCGGCCATGCTCTGTGACAAGGCTCTGCTTATGAGGCTGCTGCTGGCTGGTACAGTCGGCAAATGACTAATTCTAACAGTATTCAGTGTTAAACTGCAGGGGGGAAAAGAAAAAGAAAAATGGAAATAGAAGCATCAGCAGTGGCTTAGTTGCAAAAAGTGCTATCTGGGAAAACTGACTAAAGCAGAAGATGTCAGTTCAGTGTTATTCAATGAAGAGGCACTGGGGGAATAAAACCAGCACAGGAGACAGGGCGACTGTCCTCTCTGTGCATACGGGCTGATGAAGAACTGGGCCCACCCAGCTGCGAGCTTCCGAGAACGTCCTCTCCACTCTAGACTCGTTTGCAGAACATGGAGTTGGCCTGGCACGGTGGTAGCCACCCAGATTTTGCCATAGGGAATGTCTCTTTTGTCACTTTGACCCCCATGAATCCAATGTTTGGAAAAGATTTGATTAAAAAATAAATGGTGGTAGTATTCAATTAGTATGTAATTCGTTTCTCATTTCTTATCAATTGAAGATAGATAGATAGATAGATAGATAGATAGATAGATAGATAGGACAATACAGAATCTGAGCCCTCAGCATGTCAACGTGCTGGTTAACATGCAAAATTTATTTTCATAAATAACCCAATTCTAGTAACTTTGGAGATATATCTATCTATCTCTATATACATATAGATAGATAGATAGATAGATAGATAGATAGATAGATAGACAGATAGATAGAGATAGAGATAGATTATTAATCAAGACTTCTGATCCACAGGAATCAGAAGGTAATTTCAACCCGAGGCTGGAATTATTTAATATTTTAGTCAGTTCATAAAGTATTAACACAAATTAATGTGGCATGACTTTTAAGCTTTTTAAAATATTGACATCTGCTCACATCCTCCCCACGCCCTGCTGGGTGTTCCCTTTGCTGGACCCTCAGTACCGGGTCTGAGCGAAGAATGAAGGACCAGGTGTTGGTTCAGAAATTCAAGTTGCCACCTTGGTTCTTAGGTGCTAGTTATTTTCAATTCAATACAGGTGAATTTTTTCATTGCTTTATTTTAACTGATTATGGGGGCTCTCCAAAGTTACTAGAATTGGGTTATTTATGAAAATAAATTCTGCATGTTAACCAGCACGTTAATATGCTGAGGGCTCAGATTCTGTATTGTCCTAAATGTTGGCTGCCACCCACACAACAATATCACTAGAGAATAATGTATTTCATGTTTTAAAATTGATTTTACATTTTTAATTTAAAAATTGAATCTAAAAAAATAAAGTAATTTGTATCATTAAAAATATTTCTAGACTACGTTGTATCCTCAAACAGAGGATATGGAACCTATTTAACTTTACCAACAGCCACTGTAAAATCCATTCTTACTCTGCCGTAGAGAGAGTGGGAAGATTGGTGATTACTAATTAAACGTGTCCTGGTGGGAGGACTGTGTTTACTCTGGAATGTCAAGGTTTGTGGGGACAGGGTACTAGGGCTTGTGTGATGTGTGGATTGGCTGTGGCTGAGAGGATTGTCAGTTACTCTGGAGCATAAAGGGGCTGTTGGGGACAGAGTGGGGCTTACTGTGGAGAGCAATGTGATTATGTCAGTGGAAGCATCATGGCTTCCTTTGGAGAGTAACGCAACCTTCTGGATTATTTTTGGCCTGCTCTTTAGCTCTCTCTCTCTCTCTCTCCACAAACCATCTCCCAAACCTGACTAGACAGGTCTCTCCTTGGGAGACAACTGAGAATCAAGAGAGCTCTTCAGCCACCCATCCATCCCTCCATCTCTTTCATATTCAGACAATATTATTTGAGCACCTATAGCATGCCTGGCGCAGCCCAGGGAGCATAAAAACCAACATGAAGAAGACACAGGTTCTTCCCTCACAGAGATCTGCATCTAGCAAGTAGGGTGAGGTTAGAGGAAGCTAATCGTCAAGTCCTGAGTCAGCTCTAGACTGTGCACAGAGTGTGCGGTTCACCATTATGTCTCCTCCTCAAGCACTTGCTTTGGTTCTTCGAGATGAGATGACACCTGGCACCAAGACAGATGTGCTCTTCTGATGCTGAAGGTGGATCTGGCAGCAGCTGTTTCCTTAAAGATCCTGAACAGAGCACGTGAGGTGTCACAGATCTGGGGATCCTGACACTGGGGAGCCCTGGCTCCACGGTGATGGGAGCCTTAGGGAAAAGCGTAGAATAATATGGCTTAGAACATGGACTCTGGAGCTGGCCAGATCTGGCTCC
Source organism: Macroglossus sobrinus (assembly GCA_004027375.1). Lineage (NCBI taxonomy): Eukaryota > Metazoa > Chordata > Mammalia > Chiroptera > Pteropodidae > Macroglossus > Macroglossus sobrinus. The sequence goes on from PVKZ01005237.1 coordinate 37,187, forward strand.
GATCTCAGTTCTGTAACTGTGCCTGGCATTTGTCATGTATCCATACAAATAGCCTCTGCACGTTTTGATGGTTCGTTGGCGTGTAAATCTCTCCTTTTCAACACAGAACTCATGTTCCTTGTTGTCTCAGGATGCAGCATAGGCTCTGTTAATCAGATGGATCCTAGAGGACATTTTCTGGGCAGTGAGATAGATTCATCAAGAAGGAGGCAGCGTTAAGGGAATCCATTCTGTTGGCGCTGATAGACACAGATGCAACCCTCTTTTGGAATCCCCAGCTCGGTGGCAACTCCCCAATGATGCCAGGACAGCCTCTCTCTTGGGATGGGTTAGTTCCATGGTGTGCCCTGGGAATCCTGGAAGTTTAGCTCATAGTCCGTTACTTCAGCCTCTTCATCAGTTGTAGGAGGTGTCTTGTTTCTTCTTGAAATAGCTGGACTTAATTGAGTTGTTTACAGTAGAGAAACATGACCAATATAGCTACTAGTTCACTCTGAAACCTTGGGCAGATCAACCTGCACAGGCTCTACACCCAACAAGGGCAGAGTGTTGAAGGCATGGACTCTGGAGCCCGACCACCTGTTTGAATCCCGGCTCCGACACAGTTGTGTGAGCTTGGATAAGTTATTTCACTTCTTTGTGTTTCCATTTCCTTCTCCATGAACTGAGAATAATGTTGCCTTCCTCGTGGGTTTGTGAGAATTCAACAGTATAAAATGTAAAGCATCAAATGAAGATTAATTATAATTGCCATCCTCTCTTGAGCCTCAGTTTTCTCTTTTCAAAGTGACATAATTTAACTCATTAAGTTGTAGTGACAATTAGGTTTTTAAATGATGCATTTGATAATTCTTGGCTTCCTTTCTGTCTTCCTTCCTTCTTTCTTTCCTTCCTTCTAGAATAGAGAAGGGAGGACATGGCTGTTGACCAGAATCTGAGGACTACCTAAGGCAAACCTGACCTATTTCCCAATTTTGAACTATCTCTTCTCCCTTGAGCCATCTAGAATTAAAACAATACTCCAGAAAGAATGTATTACCCAGGAAGAGACAGGACTGAGAGAGACAATTAAACAGCTATGTGATACGATTAAGTTAAGTCTACTTTAAGCAGTCAAGGAGTTAATATTTATTTAGGCTCCTGCCGGACAAAGAACTATCAACAAAAATTTTGTTGTTGTTTTGCTTTTTGCTTTGTTTTTGTTGACTGGCTTTTAAATGTCTTTAATGAGACTTTTTTTTTTACTTTATTTTTGCAGCGTTCATAGTTTTGTTTTTTTCATTTTAAATCTTGATGAACGCCTTGTCATTAGGTAAAAGCTATTTTTTATTCTCAAATACGTTCTTCACTAAGGAATGTAAAGCTATTGAATGAACATGAGCTTTTTTCTCAGGCAATTATTAGTATCACTCTGAGTCACCTATCATTTTAGAGAAAACAGTAAAGAGACTTAAGATCAGCAAAATAGTTGACACTTGGCTCATCCACATCTTTTTCCTCGTGTGAATTTTATCCTCTGCGTTCGTTAGGTTTGTTTTCATTGTAAGCCATGGAAAACGCCACTCGGCTTGGCATGAGTGGTGACTCATCGTGGCTTGAAGTAGCCCTACTCTCATTAGTGTCAGTTCTAGGTTTAGATCTTGCAGAGAATGTAAATCTTCTCTTCCCCCAAGATTCCCACAAAAGTATAGGGCTTGACTTTCAAAGCACTGAATCAGGTCACGTGGCCATATCTGGACTAATCACTGGATCCAGGACAATGTCCTGTTTCAATGGCCAAGGCCTGAGTTACGTGTCTACGCAGAGCATGTGGGTGGCAAATAGGGCTGGGGTGATGTCCCAGTGGAAAATCAGGAAATCATTCCCAAAGTAAGGGAGAAGGGATCCGAGGCATCCCAAAGGCCGCAGTCCACCACGGTCATCTCCAGAACTCACCTGGACCTTCAGCTGAAGGAAAGTGCAGCTCTTTTCGTTAAGATCAATGCTCATGTCGCTTCTGTCAAAGCTGGTGCCTTTTAGGTCTCTAACTGCACGCTGGTCACTGGGCTTAGAGTCCTGAGGTCTCAAAGTCACACTCTGGATCAGTGATTCTCAACCAGAAAGAACACATCACACAGGGTGGTGACAAGAGGGAAGGCAACCGAATATTGTCAAGACGTAGTTTGGAAAAGCATACTTAATGTTACAAGTATATGTCTGCTGAATAAAAAGTGCAGGTCTTATTTTTATAATAGAAACTACAAAAAAAAATAAAGACAATATTGTCTTAGCCAATGACAATGGGCTGAAGAAAGGCTTGGCATATACGTACAAACTAATATGTCATCATTAAGGGGAGCATGCTTCTGCCATGAGAGGGGTGTCCTGTAATATCAATGACACTAGATGATTATGTATAAGGACCATCACTTTTTTAGTGAGATATATCCTTTTGGATTTGCTAAGTTGTCACCTTTTCAGGGATGGCTACTCGGACCATTAAGATCAAGTCTACACCTTGCCAATTATTCTTCACAGTTGTCCCGTCCCAGCATTTACCTCGAGTTGTCTTTCTTCATATTTATTATTTCACTGGCTTGTTGTCTCTTTCCATGAGTACAAAGATCGTGTCTGTTTTGTTTTCACAGAATATCTGGTCACCAATATTTGGGGAGGGGCATTATTTTAGTGAGGACAGGACAGGCTCTAATGGGGTGACACAGAAAGCTCCAAATCTCAGTGACTTAGAAAAGTAGAAGTTATTTCTCATTCACACAAAGTCCGTTTCAGTTTGAACCATTTTCCTTCATCTTATGTCATTTAGTACATGTGGCCTCCAGGGTCAGCAAGGCAGAGATTGAGAGGGACAGAGAAAGGTTTTAACTGATTCAGCTCACGTGTGACACATTTCTGCCACTCAGGTCTTTTGGCCAGACAAAGTCTCATGGCCGCAATCTAACAGCAAGGGATGCTGGGAAATGTGCATGACGACAGATGTGTGGGAAGTGTCTACTCGCTCAGCCGCAACAAATGTCTCCAACTTGTCTGGTTTCCATAAGGTGGAATTTATCCTAAACTCTAAGGTCTGTCTCCAGGCTACATCTTACCCACCTCACACACACTGGGAGGGGGAGCAACCACGCTCCTGGGTGTATATGGGAGAAGGAGCCAAGCTCATTGAAACGATGCCTCCCTTTCTTTAATCCTCTGGGGGTGTAGCTGACAGCAGAGAGCATATATTCTGCTGCAAGAAGCATCCCCGCAGCACACTCAGAGTTGGGAGACCCCGTGATGGTCCAGCAGTACTTGAAAATGGACGAATAAGTTAATCTTATTCTGAGGGTTGGTGTCAGAAAAGCCATCACTCCATTAACTTTACACCCTCAGCAGCGTTTCTCTATAATAGTGGTGATATCACAATTCTCTATCTTCCTAACTCCAATGTCTTTCACTCAACTGTTTCTGAACTCAGGCAGGAAACCAGAGGGTCTTCGTAGACACTGCAGCCCAGCATCAGTTCCTTCAGTCTTAATAGGTGTTTGATAAACATTCACTGACAGAATGAACCTGGAGGGCGCCGGGAAGGTCATCTGGTCCAGCTGGCCCTTACAGACACCCTGCGAGCAGTTCTGATGATTCGAAATCACCCAGCTCGACAGCTGCTCCCCAAATCTCTGCTTCACCTAATGCACACTGCTAATGCCACATGCAGGTGGAATGTGAAGCAGTCTCTGTTACATGATAGCACATTCTGTTCACAATTTTAGAGAACTTTCCCACAAGGAGGCGAAAGCCTGAAAAAAAATAAATAAAATTTTAAAAAAGATTAAACTCCTCTGAGTGTGTGACATACTGTTCTTTGCCAGAAGGTGGGAGGTGGGGGTTAAATTTTCCCCCCACCCCCGGCACCCAAGCCATTGGATGGATGCTCTTGGATGAATCATTCCCAGGCCGAGCTGGTAATCCTCACCACAAACTTTTCTTTCGAGACCATAAAAATGCAGCAGCTTGTTAATCATACAACTATTTAACCTGTCCCTCCCTCATCCTACAACTGAGCTAGAAGCCTATAACTTATAATCTACCCACCCACACGTATTGAAATGAGATTATTGTTCCCACAGAAAAGAACCCTGCAGTTGCACAAGGCCAACTTTGTTCCGGAGAGTGATAAAAAGGAGAAGGACAGGGCCTGGAGTCTTTTGATAGGCTTCTAAGAAAGGATAAAGATTACGCTCCCGGGGACACAGGGTGAAACAGTGTTCCAGCAAATGTCCAGAGGCCCCGCCCTCCACTGGGGGACGCTCCCTGCCCTTTCATCTGAAAGCCATTGCAAATCGCTGATAGTTAGCAGGGCGGTCCAGTTGAATGCATCTACCTCTCTGCCCAAAAAGTAATAGCAGCCAGGGAGGAAGAACAAGTCCATGGGAAGAACATGGTGGCTGGCGAGCAAGAACCCAGCCTGAGGGGCAGCACGGCACAGCAGCAAGAGGAAAGGCTTCAGGATCATGTAGACGTGGACTGTGGTCTCGAACCTGCCACTTACTCGCTGTGAGAGTCAAAAACACAACTAGTGATGGAGCCTCTGTGCCAAGAACTATGTTAGGCACTGTGGTTGTAACCTCAGCAGACCCTCCGTCACCCTACTCAGAGCTAGACTCCTCCTCCTTTAAAGTGAGGATGATGAATTCTATCCCAGATGATTGTTGTGAGTAGAGGAGACCATGCAGGGACAATGCCTGGCTCACAGTCAGCATGTGGCCACCAGGAACGATGATTCTTCTTCACCCTTTGGGAGGGGCTTGCTGCAAGGTGCCTTGGGAAATGGAAGCCATTGACATGAGCACCAAACACCCAGCTGCAACTCTGGAGAGACTCCCAGCTACAGAAAGTTTGGAGTCAGAAACCGGGATTTGAGCTTCAGTTCCCCACCCATCCTGGAGACTGGAGGAGCTCCTTGATGAAAAGGACACATCACAGGGGTCACTGGGAGGCTGCTGGAGGTTTCGAAGAAGAAAGATGAGTTTTGACTCTCCATCATTCCTTCTCAGAGAAGCGAACATTAACAGAGTAAATCAGTCTTTCTTCTGAAGGTGAAGTTCTGGAGAGAAAGAGGCAAAGCCGATGTTCTTTGTGACTGTGTCCCTTATCCCTCCCACTGCCCCAGCAAAGCCCAGGTCCCTTGGGCACCACTGCCCCATGCACGACCCTCTAATGTAACCTGAAAATCCATTATCGAAATGTTTATCACCTCTTATACTGGGAACTCCAGTGCTGGAATTGTAGTTTCTATGTGTGTACTAAGTGCCTTATGCACTGACACACAGAAATACAAACATGTACACAAACACACTTTCAAAAAATTAGAATAATACCATACAAATTGTTTTGTGCCCCCCTTTCTGCTCTTGAAGTTTAGAGTTGTACCTCTATCTTTTTAAGGGTTGCAAATATTTCATCAAATAGATATACCGGAATTAACATAAGCATTCTACTCCTGACGGATATTGGTAATATTTATCACATAAATCACCCATTAGAATCCTAGAGTGGCCATCACTTGTGTATCTTGAGGCAGTAAGTGGTAAAGAACAAAAGTTCTGGAGCAGAACCACATTGACAAGCTGTGTGACCTTGGGTAGGACACTTAACTTCTCTGAGCCTCAGTTTCCTTACCTTATACTATAGCTGATAAGAGTAACCAACTAATAGGATGGTTGCAATGAATAAATGAATTAATATGTTTAAAGCAGTGCCTGGCATTTGTTAAGTGCTCTATGGATATTTACTATTATTGTTTATATTTACGTAGCTGTGCCTCCCAAGACAGGAAGACCCTTGAGGGCAGTGGCCATGACTCACTCAGCCAGTATTCTAAACCTCCACAACCTCGCACAGAGAAAGAGCTCTATGCATCTTTGCTGAATAAATAAGAAATGCAGGTGTGGAAATCAGCTGCTTGCCCAGTTGTCACCCAATATTCCACAGAGTTTGGATGAAATCCCCATCCCCAAATATATATTGAGACTTACCATTCCTTTGCACCTTAGTTTGGAATTAGTTTATTTGTTATTTTCTAGAGACAAGGATCAATAACAGGAGGGAGAAAGACATCAAGAATCCAGATGCCCTAGAGAAGGCAGAGCAGAGGTCACAGGAGTGGCAGTTGTCAACCTGCAGACAAATGTCAGTAGCTCCCTGACTCTGTCCAGGGTTGGCTGTCACCTGTAAAATCGCTTTAGAATCAGGATGCTATTCAACTGAGGCTGATCAGTTTATTCTTTCATCAATAGAATAAACGTGAAATAAGGAGGCTAACAAGAAAGGAAGCTAATAATCATTGAGTGCCTACTATACAACAAAGGCTTTTAAATAACGATCTTATTCGAATCTCACAGACACCCAGGGAAGTCTGTATTGTTATTCCCTTCCTATAGATGAGAAAGCCAAGACGCATTCTCACATGGTCATACAGCTAAGAAACACCAAGCAATGTTTTAAACTCCGACCTCCTCATCCCCCTTCCTCCCTGGTTTAAGCAGAAGCCAAGTAGGGCTCAATCCCAAGGAGCAAAGCATTGCAAGCTTAGCATTCTGACTTCCTACACTGGGCAGGGGAGGAGAGAACACATTAATTTTAAATCTCGTCCATGAAACTGCCAAGAAGCAGGCACAGTCATCAGCCTTTGTTTCTGCTTAGGAACAAGGGCTGGCAATGCGAAGGAGCCGAGGTGTTGAAACAGGTCAAAGTAAGCCCACCTGGCCTGCAGGTGGGGACTTGCACCGTCAGGGAGCAGAGATCCTGGTGAACGTTCCGTAGCTGGAGGGGATCCAGCACAGCTGAGTATCAGAGACAGTTTCCAAGTTTTACATACACTTCCTTATAATCGCCGGTTCTCATCTCGGTTGTGAAATAAGAAAGTAAAGAAACAGAATTTCGTTTTCATTTTTGACCGTGTCAATACAGTGATCCCAGTCAAAAAAAGGCTGAAATGGTTCAGTGCAGTCCCTACAAGAGTCTGGTATTTTCTGAAGAAAAGTGGAAATGTATTTGAAATATACACACTGTTCAGGCGTATGAATCATTCATATCCGAGAGCAAACTCTTAGGTTTATTTTCAATGTTGCTTCCAAAGATTTCGTAACACCAACCTCTCATTACCCCGTGTGTTACCATCTCTTAATGGGGAAATAAAATAGAGACTAGAATTTCTTTTCCCACCTCTACAGGTAGGAAACCCAAGGAACTAGGATTAAGCAATTTATTTAAGTATAGAAAAATAAAAGGCATTTTTTAAAAAGAAAAAAAAAAAAGGCAACTCATCCAGGAGTCTAGGATCATAAACCTCAAAAAGACCCTTTGGATATCACATCTAACGTTGCTGTAACATAGTCATCAACACAGGGACCCTCTCTATGGCCATATGCAATGGCCATATGAAGCCCGCTCCAACTTGTCCAAAGAAGAGACAATGTTTTTCTTCTCAGCGGACCCCATATTTTTCAAAGAGAATATTCCGCATGAGTAATGCAGATACTCGGCAGGCACTGAGCTGGCCTGGGGGATGCTGGAATCTGTCCGCAGAGCAGTGCTAATCCCGGGTGCTTGCTGATCGGTGACATGGCTAAACTGAAGGTATTTGAAGGCCTAAGGAATTTGTTTATTCTGTAACAGTTATGCACGTGGCTGCTGCAAAGGCTGAGTTAAGATTTCACCCTTGCTCATGGTACAACCTTTATCTTCAATTTTAACCTTTGCTTAGGATTTATTTTACAATCTAAATATATCGAATATTTACTGAGTGCCAGACACTTATAAAGCACATCTAGCTTTATTCTATATTCTGATGAAGGATTATTATCCCCACTTTATAGATGAGAATATTGAGGGTTAAAACATTTGCCCAGTAAGGGAAGCAGAAGACAAAGAAGCCATTAGCAGTAAGTGCCACACTTAGGAAGCACTTCAGGAATATTTAGAAACAGAAATTCCAGTCGAAGGAGGGGGCTTGTTAGAGGAACGACTTCTGAGAGGAGCCTTGAGAACGAACGAAGAGAAAGGCAACACCAAGAGAATGCCTGGGGAAAAGGCAGTGAAAGGAGACAGTGATTTTGCAACGTTTTTTTTTTTTCCAGTTACAGTCAACATACAATCCTATATTAGCTTCAAGTATACAACTTAATGATCAGACAGTCATATACTTTGTGAAGTGCTCGCCTCGATGTCTCCTGTCCGTCCGACACCGTACATGGTCATTACACTGCCATCACTAGTTCCCACACTGTGCTTCGCCTCCCCATGACTATTTGTATAACAGGCAATCTGTACTTCTCAATCTCTTTCACCCTTTTACCCATCTTCCCAAACCCTCTTCTGCCTGGCAACCGTCGATTTGTTCTCTGTACCTCTGAGCTTGAAGTGGAATCATGTGGTATTTGACTTTCTCTGTCTTATCTCACTTGGCGTAATACTCTGTAGATATATCCATGTTGTCACAAATGGCAAGATTTTATTCTTTCTTTATGGCCGAGTAATAGTTCATTTTTTTAAATCCTTCCTTATGATTTTCCTTATTAATTAATTAATTTATTAATTTATTTATTTATCTGTCTATCTATTTATTTTTAATTAAGTTTATTGGGGTACATTTGTTAATAAAATAACACCATTTTTAGATATATATTATAATTTGACATCTGTATATTCTATTGTGTGTTTAGCACCCAAAGTCCAGTTTCCTTCAGCTACCATATATTTGATCCCCTTTACCCACTTTACCCTCCACCTGCCCCCTTATATTTGACCTTCTTTACTCTGTCTACCTCCCCCCTCTTCCCCTCTCCCTCCCCTCTGGTAACCACTAGTCTATAGTCCATGTCCATGAGTCTCAATTTGTCTGTTCATTTGTTGCTTTTAGGTTTATATCCCACATGTAAATGATATTATGTGATTCTCAACTTTTTCTGTCTGGCTTATTTCGTGTAGCATGATTATCTCAAGCTCCATCCATGTTGTTGCAAATGGCAGTATTTCATCTCTTCTTATGGCTGAGTAATATTCTATTGTATGTATGTACCACAGCCTCTTTATCCAGTCATCTGTTGTAAGATACTTCGGTTGCTTCCATGTCCCGATCATGAATAATGCTGCTATGAACATCGGTGTGTAGATATCTTTACACATAAGGTATTTCAAGGCTTTGGGGTAAATACTCAGTAGAGGGATTGCTGGATCATAAGATAGATCAATTCTTAGTTTTTGAGGAGCCTCTATATTGTTTTTCATAGTGGCTATACCAATTTGCTGTTCCACCAGCATTGTATAAGGGTTCCTTTTTCTCCACATTCTCTCCAGAATTTGTCCTATTGATTATAGCTATTCTAACAGGTGTGAGATGGTATCACATCATGGTTTTGATTTGCATTTCCCTAATAGCTAGTGATGTTGAGCATCTTTTTAAGTATTTGTTGGCCATTTGTATGTCTTCTAGGGAGAAGTATCTGTTCAGGTTCTCTGCTCATTTTTTGATTGGATCATTTGTGGGTTTTTTTGTTGTTACTGAGTCATATGAGTTTTTTTGTATATTTTGGATATTAGGCCCTTATCAGAGGCATTGCTTGCAGATGGTTGTCTCTTTACCTTGTTAATGGTTTCTTTCGCTGAGCAGAAGCTTTTCAGTTTGATGTAGAATAGTCCATATTTAAGATAGCTCACCAGACGCCCTGACCCCACTCTCTTCACTCTGCCCTTATGCAAAGCAGGTACTTGGTACATATTTATTGTCTTCTCTGTGACTTGACTTCACAGTGCCTGCCTTGGAGAGGGGTCCCCAAACTCTCAAGTGTGAAATTAGCTCTTAAACCTCACTTTATGTCATAGTGACAGGAAGCCATCAACTAAACTCCAAGCAGGCAGGGAGGGGCTTTATTTCAAGAGCCAGGCTTGAATGGATAGACTGCTCAGGCCTTCCAGATTCCTTCACAGTACGTGGAAGATTTTCTTTTCCTTCAGTGATACCTGTAATAAATTTTGATTTAAGGCAATAACCGGATCCACTCACCAAATGGCGTTTGGCTGTGAGTATCAACCCTCAAGGAACCATTTCTCTTTCGAAAAGAAAATTCTCATTTAAATAATTATACATTGGCCTCTGGGTTAATGCAAATTGTTGGATGCAGGAGCAGGATTTTGCCAAGAATATATGAGACATTATTTGTAATACTCAGTGCATGCTATTGTAAGCTATTAACCCATTCTGAGCTTTAATGAGATCAGCTGTGGATGTAGAACTAGCTGGGGAATTTGACACCGAATCAGATGAGAGAAAGGTAGAATCAGGTTAACATAGAAAGATCTTAGGAGTGGTTTTCTCTAGAACTTTCAAATATGTTTTTAAAAATTAAAAATCTTTTTTAGATAGCACCTTAAGTGGACTCCAAGGTAGGCATCTATTATTTCTATGCTGCCTCCTTCTTGATAAAATATTCCTACATTTTCTTTGAGAGAAACCCTTACTCTGGGTATACTATATGATATGGATTCCAATCGCGATCCTTTATAGCTACCATTAGCAATGCTAACCTGAGGTCAAAGCTGGTGCAGGAGGCAGATCACCAAAGCACAAAGAAATGAAACTCTATGGTAAATATCAACAACCTCCTGGGTTAAGCCATACCTGCACCTGACCTTCTTAGTTATATAAAAAAATGTATTATCTTTTATATTTAAGTTAGTAAGATTTTCTGTTATTTATAACTGAAAATATGGTAAAAAAAAAAAATTCTGAAACCCAACAATATAAAAAAGATAAAGCTGGATGCTTCCGGTTGAAATGAGGGTGGGAAACGCGAAGCCTCACTCACAAAGTACTCCCTCCATTTTCAAAAAGCTCTGCAGATGGACTCCTATCTAGCTCAATTCTTTTATTTTACAGCTAGACCAGCCGTGGTTCAAAGTAGAATACTAAAAATATTGGTAGCACACTTGAAGGAATTAAAACTTAAGTAAGAGTTTGTATTTTTTATAGCAGATTTTATAAAATTATGCAGGATGAATAGTTACTACTTAAATACTAGAAAAGATTTTATATGAGGAAATCACAATAATACCAGATACAAAATACCACTAAACAAGCTATCAATAATTACCCCACAATAACTCATGTAATAAAAGCATGCCTCATAGAAAACACTGACAGTTGTGCCCTATGGCTCACTGGTCACCCTTCAAAACTGTATCACGGTTTGTGAAGATCCGTTTGCAACCCTGACCACGCTTCTTACAACTTGCCAGAGAATTTTCTGGTAAAAATGCACTTTTCCTTGGAAGTGGCCTTTGTATGATGCCATTCGTCTTACTTCTTGGTACACAGCCTCACTCTTATGTTGCAGTGACCTGTAACTCAGCTTTCCCTCTGAAGGACATCAGACATCCCTGATGCAGGGTATATCCATGGGACACAATAAAAGAAATTCCACATACAGATCAAAATTTGGTAGCACAATCTGAAATGCACATGGTAGACCATTGTGCTGTAGTAAACTGGGAAAAAAAAATGCTCTAAAAGGCCATAAGACTTAGCAAAGTTCACAAGTCAAAGAGAGAAAGTGGAATCTGGCTATGAATATATACGTGGTGAGTCACTGCTTCTTAGTTTCAATGAAGTTATATACTTAGAGGGGCTAATTCCACAAACCACACTCCTTTTTTCAAACCAGTGACTGGAGAAAAACAATCTAATAGTTAAAACAGATTCTAAAATTTGAAAGAACATCATTGCCTTCTGACTCTTATCAGAAGATGAATCATTATATGACCCTTTTCTGGTGTTTAAGGAGCATTTTTTTATAGAAATGTGCATGATTAAGAGATTGGAACTCAACTTATTAGTAAAACCTTTTTGCCCTTCTGTTTGATAGAATGAAAGTAGCACTCGTTATAGCTCCTACATTCTGGTTAGAAGGAGGTTATATTTGGTGACCTTTTTCATATTGTTTGTTTCTCTCTCTCATCTAATATCTTTGAGTAAAGGAGGCTTAAAGAAACTTTATTTGCGGTTACCAACAAAGTTGCTGAAGTATTCAAGAAATACTTAAGAGGATGGGAGTTGGCATATAAAAATATATTGATTTATGCATAAAAATCCAAGAAAATTATATTTTTCCCATATACAGTAAGAGTAATTTTTCTGCTCAAAACTCTTCATCCTGTTTGGGCAATCTTCGGTCAGAGAAAACTATCAGTAACTAGTTAATAGAGTCAAGGGGTTGTTAGATATGCCAGTTTGGGTGGGTTTCAGTAAAATTTGAAATCATGCAATTTTTCTAAGACCAGAGAGAGATCCTGTGGGGTCTCTTATCCATAACAGTTATGCTGCGGGGTTAATTGGCTGAATTCTAACCTGCTTCTGCCATTTGCTAATTATGAAAACTTGGGCAAATTACTCATCTTTCCTCCAATGACTGTCAATTTTCTCACCTTTGAAATGGAGATATGTCTAGTACTTATTTAATAGGGCTGTTGTAAAGACTTAGATGGGTTATATATTTAAGGTTCTTATGATGAATTCAAGGTATATGGTAAACACTCACCATTAATTAGTCTTTATATCTATGAAACTGATATAGTATACTGTGATGCCTTCACCTTGAGAAAAACTGGTGTAAAAAAAACCTGATCTCATCAGCCAGATAAATGTAAGTTTAGTCTCTCATGTGAGCCTGGTTATTCACAAGTTATGATAGGCAGAATTTTAAGATTCTCTCAATATTTCTGCCCCATCATGTGCAGGCCCTTTATAATCTCCTCTACCTAAGTGCAGGCAGAACCTTGTATATAATAGAATATTGCTCCCAGATTAGGCTGACTTCGAGTTAACCAAAAGGAAGTTATCTGGGTGGGTCTGGCCTAATCAGGTGAGCCCTTAAAAGGGACTAAGTGGTCCTTCCTGGAGTTAACGAGAGTCGAAATGTGAGAGGGCCTACGGAAGGAGCTGCATGGCAAGAAACTGAAGTGGTCTCTAGGAACAGGAAATGGTCCCTAGACCACAGCCAGCGACAGAACGGGGGCCTTGGTCCTACACCAGAAGCAACTGAATTCTGTGACCAATCATGTGAGCTACAGAGTGGGAATTGACAAACAGCAACATATATGTGCATGCGTGTGTGTGCCTGTTGAGAGGAAGACTGACACAGCTTTGTAATAATCAACACATTTGTAGCCGTTTCTTTTATTTTTTTCTTTTGTTTTTATAAATTATACCAGTTTCTTGGATCACTCAATTCCTTGACTGGGTGATGAAAAAAAATCAAGCCTACCTTTAGGCAGTTAGCTACCTCTTCAAACAATTATCTTTATGCACAATTTCAAGGAATTTCTCATTGCTTTTTCTGAACTGCTGTGGGAAAAGATGGGAAGGAGATAGCCAAAGGCCAACGACATAGGGCAAGGCCCCCGCACCCTCCTCAGCTTTGGAAGGTTAGAGAATTGCATTCTGGAGACAGAGGACTTAACAGCAGAGAGTCTGACAGTATTCATAAGGCAGGAAGTGTGGGCACTATCCGCCCAGAGCGGGGTGTGTGCAAACGCCATCTGTATGTTTATATACCTTCTCCCGGCATGTGGACATTGTTTAAGTGGGAGGGGAAGACAGTGCAAGGAGGAAATCCTCTTCCTTTTGGCAAGACACACACAGAACTTCACATGCTGGGCCTGCATCTTTTGTCTCGAGGAGCAAGTATCACCTCCTCTGTGCTGGGCGTCTCAGAGAGTTCAAAAGACAGCATCACCGCCCCCTACGTCATTCATTCAACAGCCATTTACTGAGCACTGATTATAAAACAGTCACTATATTAGGTGCCTGGGTTACAGTGATGAGCCAAATGTCAGGGTCCTTTCCTTCCCCCAGAGAGCCCCTGGTCCTGTCATTATTGGAGTTCAGCTGATTGTCATCATCATCATTGCCACCACTACTACCATCTCTTTTCTCTTAGGCCAATATCGAATACTTAGTGTGCTTATGAAGCACCTGGGAATAAAAAAGTAAATACAAAAATAAAGTCTTAAAAGGCAAAAGAGTGAAAAATAACCACCTGGGGATTTCTTTCATTAAAATGCAGAATTCCAGGTAAATTTGCTGTGCTATGAGTAAGCCGGTCTTGAGGTGAGTCCCAGAACTCAACATTTCAAAGCAATCTAGGGGATTCTGGAGTAGACCTTTCATGGTTCACATTTTGAAAATCTAGTTTATGTTAAGGCAGTTGATACATTTTTGTCATTTTCATTGTGTTTTGAATGTCACAACAGCCCAAACAGTAGACAGAATGGGAATTATTTCTAATTTACCAATGAGAAGAATGAATGCTATTCGACCTAATGTAATATCGCTGGCATCTAATTTGTTCAAGCTCTGTACTGAGCATTATAGGGAAGAGTGAGATGCCCAATGAGTTTGCATTGGAAGGATGAGGAAGACAAGCACACAAACCCACCAGATGCTTTCCATGCTGTACTCTCTGTAATTCACTTGACTATATATCAGTATATACATGCACGTAAATGTATCATGCTAACTTTATTCTGTACCTTGAGGGTAATAAATTCATTCACTAATTTGCTCATTTATTTTACCTAATACTTATTGAGCACTTATTATGTCCTTGATGTTGCTCTAGATATTGGGGAGAGAGTAGTAAATACAAAAACATCTGTCTCTATGAAATTGACATTCTGGTTGGGGAAACAGATTAGAAATACATGCCATGGTGTAATTCATTCTTGTTTTAAGGGTCCTATCCAGGAACAGGCTGTATGGTTGATTGGAGCCTATTTGATAATAAATATTTATACAAGTGGCAGAATTCTACTTGAGAGTTGCTTTCATCAAAACATTTCTTCCAAAAGTAAGACAGAGTAGATTCACAACTCACCACCCACCTATAATTGTCATAGGCAATTCTTTGCCAAAATAGTCTGACAATTGTGAGCAACCAAACTGATACATCAACTTGTAACAGATTGTCTCATTTAATCCTTAATTCTCTGGTATAGATAATATTATTATCTCTATTTTAGAGATTAAGCATTTGAGGTGTAAAAAGGTAAAGTAATTTCCTGACTCTTAGTTATGAGGTATACTAAGTAGTAGAGCTAAGATTTAGACTTGTTTGTTCCCAAAGCCTGTACTATTTCTACTTCCCCATCCTGGCCTAAGAAGATCCTGGAATCACGAGTTCTATATAAACCCACCCTCAGTACTTCCCAAAGCCCTGCATTTTGATTGGTCATTCCCTTATTTTTGTGCCTCTTCTCCAAACTTCTGTCCACACAGAGCCAGTGTAGGGTTCCCCAGCCAAATAATTTTCCAGGACCAATTCTAATTAGTAATGATCATAACCACTTCTTAAATCTGTATTAAATCTTTTCAGCCCCAAGAAACTAATTGAACATTTCCTTGAGATAAAGGAGTATTTTTTCTTACTCTCTTCCAATACCAGACAACATCCAGCCTGATACAATACATACAGAAGGCACATAATCATTGTTGCTTCCACAGATAAATATTAACCATACCACATAGAACACAGTGCCTGACACATAATAGATGCTTAACAAATATTTACTTTTGTAAATAGAATTTTCACAGAATTGTGGCCAAACCAATGGATGTCTCTATCAATTTAGATGCTTAGTAATAGAAAATCAATGAGAATACAATTTTTCATTTAAGATACTTTAATTCTAAATAGCAATCATTTACTTATTTGTCTTAATGTAAGGCTTAGATATCTTGGAACAAGAAGTTCGTTTTCAATATGCGATGTATGCATCTAGAAATCAGCAGTGAGGTTATCTGAGGCCAAACTGGGGAAATATTTGTAGAGGGAGGTCCTGGATAAAGTGGGAGGGACTGACATGGAATATAGAACGTGGGAAAGGGCAAATCTTTACATGCCAGATTTTCTCTTTTACATTAGGAACAAGTTAGAGGAAGAAGCTGAACCATATATTAAGCTAAAGGGGAATATTTTAAGCAACTCTTCTTGGGAAACGCAAAACACATTTCATATCTTGTCACTTCTCAACGATTAATATACTCAATTTTACACTCATTGTATGGCAGTTGAAACAGACAGATTCGGCAAAGATTGATTCATTACACATACACTTGACAGAATCGTAGCATTTCATGTATACATATATGTGTGTATAGATATATGACCCTTGTTTCTCAAGTCCAAAACTAAGATAAACAGTTCAACAGGAGATTTTCTTAACTTATAAATTTCGTTAAATTAATGTCTTGCAATGCAAGGCAAATCTATCACATTTAGGTATATGTATTTGAAGAGAACAAATTTATTTGAAATCTGAACTGTTGCCGATATGGGAGATATCTTTATTCTGTGAACAAGTATGTATAATATAATCACAAACAGCAACTGTCATAGCTTTAGGTAGACTGTGGGGTAAAAAATATTATACCAGCAAAAGCTTAGGAAAGAAGTGTTTATGTGATACATATCCATGTGCATATATATACACACATGCATGCTGAAGTCCTAGAAACAGTGATTTCCTATGAAGGCATTTTTGCCTCAATTTATTTATTCCTCTGAGCCTTAGTTTTCTCCTCTTTAAACACAAGGATAATCATAATGGTTCTTATCTCGAAGAGAGGTCAGAGTTAAATGAGATGGTATGTATGAAGAAGCCTGGCTTATGGGGACATGTAATAGAAGTTATTTACCTCCTGACCTTTGTCTTGTGTCTATTCCTACATATAATGAATCTGGTCGTATGCTGTTCCCTTTGGAGGAGCCATAAGAAGCAGATCAGTCACACCTCCTTTCAAGGACTATTTCATTGGGAAAATAAAATTGTTGATAAACAGATGAGAGAACTTTAGGAGAAGAGAACATAGGCAAACATTCACTTATGTGCTTCATGCTTTGTGTATAAAGTAGAGGATGGAAATTTTTAAGTGCAGTTGAGATTTCCTCAAGGTTTAGCCTACTAGACGGTGGCCAACAAAAATTAGAGACAAGATCTTCAATTAGAAAGAAAAGTCAGGATATGGTTACACTAGAGAGAGGCCCTGAATGCTGCAAGTTCCCAAGGAGCAGTAATGGGCAGCAGCAGAGAGGCGGGAGGAAGGCCCAGGCACATGGAAGAGCCAGGCTATAGCGGTCAGGTGAGAGGAGCAGAAACACAAACCAGCAGGAATGAATCTTCCATCCGAGCCCAGACTCTGTGACCCGCCCAAGTCCTGACGCTCACGGATGCGACTGCACAGCTGCTCAGCACACGCAGGTGCACAGCACAGGGCAGGGGAGGCACACCATGCATGCCTCACCTCAGTGACGTGCACGGGGGCATCCTGATCTAGGGGAACAAGCAACAGCCAGGAGACCCAGGATCAAGTCCCCTGCCACTTAACAACTCTGTGATACTGAGTAAGTAAGTTCCTTCAGTGCCCTCGCTTGTAAATCCCAGAGCCACTACTTAGAGCAGCAGTGCATGACCTTAAGTGTAGGTGTTCTTTGGGGTCCTTATCTAGAAAATAGGACCATATAATGCCTTTCTCAAAGAGCTGTTCTCAGAAATACATGTGAAGCGCTTACAGGCACATAGTAGGCGTTCAACAAACGCAATGTGAATTATGATTATCAGTGAGAACACAGTTATTGAACAGACAACATGGAAAAGTACAAACACCTCGGCTTCCGAATCAGACAGACTTGAGCTCTGATTCAAACTCCACCATTTTGAGCTGGATGATTTAAAGGAAATTACTTAACTCCTCTTAATGTCAGTTTTTAGTTTTGCACCCTGGGCATGATAACACACTGTTAAAGGCGCCCTGATCAAAATTTGAAATAGCCTGTATCAAGCAAACGGAACGCGGTGTATTTTCGATGAATGGTAGTAATTATGTCTGAGTATGGTGACAGCCACATCTAGCAGGTGTTGCTATTAGAACTGGTATTGCCGTCAAGTTCTTTTCTAACCTAGAAATGGCTTCCCAGATGCCAACACCGAGACACCCCTGAGTCGGCGTGAGTGAGGCAGGCCAGTGTCGCTGGGAAAGTTACATTTCAAGCAAGCAGAAACATTTCTTCCTTTACGGAAAACCTGACTGGCACAGACTGATTCACACAGTTCACCCGTCCCCGGTGCTTTGCGTTTACTGTGGCATTGCACCTGGCCTGCTGTCCTTTCTGGTCTCATGTGTCAGTGAGACCAGTGAATCGAATGTCAAGACGTCCTGGGAGAGAGACGCCCAGGTAGCCTGAGGACATGAGCTCCGTGTCCTGTGTGGCCTCACACCTCAACAGTGCTGCCACTGTCGTTCCCAGAAAGGCCGACATGTGAACGAGGGCCAGCTGGATCCCGGTACCACGAAGGAAACCAAAGGGTTGCCAACGGGCCCAAAGGAAGGCTGTGAGATGGGTCTTTGGGAACACAGCAGGCAGTGAGCTCTCACGGTGCCTTCAAAGTGACGGACACTTCCCCGGCTCCAGACGTGCCAAATCCCCGAAGGGGCAAGCGACACGCGTCTGACTCCCAGTAGGGAGTCCTGGTCCAGAGGGTCCACAAGGAAGAAAACGGGCCCAGCAATGATTGAGTTCCTGGTATGTGGCAAGTGCTTTGTACATTGACCCTGCTTGGTCCCCACAATACCTATGTCACATTCCATTCACGATGCCCTTATACACGGGCTGGTGCATTGTAAGCCTTCAGCAAGCATCAGCTACTATCATTGGTGTTGTCATCATTCTTACTACAAATGAAGAGAAAAAGGCTCATGGCAGTAAAGTCACTTGTCCATGACCACAGAGTTGTTCATGACAAAGCGAGGACTCGAACCCAGCTGTTCATCTCTAAAGCACATGCACTGGGCCTCAAAGTCTGCAGCCAGTGTGGCTTGTCATAGACTGTCCCTGCACCACAAGTCCTATTAGGTGCGATGACAGAAAGATAGGAAATGCCCACTTCCCAAAATTTTATTGTCTAGTCAATATTTTTCAAACTATGAGTCTTGGCCTTCAGTAGTTCATGAAACCACTTTGAGGTCATCAAAAATACATTTGTAATAGAATAAAATTTAAATGCGTAGAATAAAATTTAAATAAAGAATGCATCTTACATAATTCCACTTAGTAGTGAATGAAATTTAATGTGTATAAAAACATGTATATGTGTATACTGGATCATGATATACAAAATATATTTTATAAAGATCGTGGTGAGAAATGTTTGACAGCCATCGATCTAGTAGGTGTGCCAGCAGGAGCCACACAGATTTTTGTGTCCCTTTCCCTGCTTGCTAACTCACCAGTCTCTTTGGGACTGTGTGGTGCCCTTCGTGGTATCTCCATGGATGAGGCAGGGGGATCAGAATGGCCTCAACAAGGCGAGCAGAGCCCAAGCTCAGACTTCATAGATCAGACTTCTGAAATCCACTGTGACTATCTCCACGTGCTGAATCCAGTAGCATGATATGGATTGAATTTTGAATCAAATTGGAGTCAATCCAATTTTTTTTTTAATTCAACATTCCACAAACACATTCTGAAGCCCGCTGTATACTAGTCACTCTACTAGGCACTAAAAAGAAGCAGTTCAAAATACAGATTCAGTATTGCTCTGCCCCACAGAACCCACAGTTCCTTCCACAGACATGAACTGAACACTTCCTGTGTGCCCGGACCCGAGCCGGGAGCTGGGAAGGTCAGAGCCAGGCCACGGCATGGCAAAGCCTGAGGCAAAACAAATTTTAATATTAATTTTTAATGATTGATTTTTTTCCAGAACATTAAAAGGGTTGAAAATCAAAACATAGAAGTATGAAAACTCACAACATTGTTTTAAGTTTAAATATTTTATTTATACCCCAACTGAATTTCTTTTTTCACTTTCCTGGTTGTATGGGGAGCAAACTCATCAATAATATTTCAAAATCAATTTCTTGCTTATGTCATTTTCAGTTGGGGAACTTGCCATGCTTGACAATTTCCTTTCACCAAGTAATGATCTTAAATAATTTTTAATTAAATTCAGTTTATTGATCCTGACTTTATTTAAAATTTTGGTCTTATGGTCACCGTGGAATGTTTGCACTAATTTTGATTTTTTAAGTAGTGTATTAAAACCTTATCCATATTGGTTCTTTAAACTGATTTTTTGCCCATCCCGCCCTACCAAATTTTGTGCCCAGGCAAGTGCCTCCCTTGGCTCACCCTAGTCCTAGCACCAAAGGATACAAAAATGAAATAGGGTCGAACCCTTCTTTAGCTTTTACAATCCAATGGGAGACTCCAATAAGTAGACACATACTAGCTAATATTTCTACAGCATTTTTGTTATTCTAAGTACTTTACATGTATTAAATTAATTTAATCCTTCTAACAACCCTATGAGGGAAATACTACTTATTATTTTCATGTTGGAGAGGGAGGGAAGGAG